>JARWLF010001917.1:0-11763 GCA_029853055.1 Scenedesmus sp. KT-U
TGCTTGTTGCTGTCCTCAGCATGCTGCACCTCAGCACACTTCTTGTACACCTTCCTGCATGAAAGCACCCTCACAGTTCTTTTCATAACAATCAGAGCATAACAAGTACAAGATCAACAACCCAGCAAGGAATTCGCTGTGTTAAGTAATAGCAAACCAGCTTGGGCGTTTATGCCAAGATGATTGAGGAGTTCTTTGCCATGCATGCTGCTTTTGTTCTGCAGCCCTCTTTGGTGCTGGGTGGTGGGCTTGGTGCGATGTTATTCTGCGGAGTGCTCTCGTCAACCAGACATCAGTAGGCGCAGCATACTACATACCTGGCATCGTGGCTACCATAGCTGTCATCTTGATGGCATGCATACAGCGGGACCATGCAGATGGATATATAGGTTATGACAGTGAAGGGGAGACGGTGAGGTGCAACCATTGTTCTTTGTTACTGCTCAGTCAGTCTAACATCAAAAAGATATACATGTACCACTAGGGTGATTTACAGCGTGGTCTGGCAGAGCAGTGGAGCTTGCATTGTACTGGAGTTGTTTTTAGGGTGCACTGTCAGCAGCAACATCCAGGTTGACAGACCCTGTGGCATTGCTCACAGAGATATGACTCAATAGCAGCACTCTGATACACTCGTATGTGAGAATGATCTCTGCTTCATCTTTGTTTGTTGTGACTGCAGTGTCGAACCAAGTGCGGTCTATTTGTGGCCTACTGTGCATCTTTTGGTTCCATAGCTGCAGCAGTCGTCATCTTACTCATGATCAGGCAGAATGGCGGGGATTTGAACATTGGAGTGGTGAGTTTTGTCATGCAGGCATAGAACCTCCAGTGCTGCTTAATGCAGAGATCACAGCACAGGACGTGCATCTCACAGCCGCTTATTGGTGTCAGCAAACACATATCGTACCTACTCTTCTAGTTGACACGTACCTTTTGGTGTTTAGCGCCACATTGTGCTACAATAGCAGTGAGCAATATCCTTGTTGCAGTCTGCTGACTGCTGCTGACCTCTCAACTACAATTCGGCTACGATGAGCTCCTACCTGTAAGTCAAGTGAGGGATCAGAGTATTCACTGCTAGGGTGGTGAAGCTGGTTAGTAGACAGACCAGCCTGGTAGTTATAGTAGTGGTTGCAGGGCAACAGCAGCAGAAGCACACACAGAGTGCCAGTGATGGCTTGAGTGGGGATTTCGACAGCCGTCTCAGCTGATAGGGCTGTCTGCATTGCTGCGTACATGATGTAGCCATAGGAGGTGCCATGGGAGATCTTGGGCCGGATTGGTTGTCACACACAACAGCCCGTGGGAACAAAGCAAGTACCCTGCCAAGTGGGTGTACCAGAATTGATTGTGCCATCCGTTTTTTCTACAAGTCACGTGGTGCAGGGGCTGCTGTATTGTGGTCAGCTACCAGTCACAGTGTAAGCCATGTCGTAATTGTAACGTCACAATGTTCGAGTCACTGTTCTGAAACACCAGGCACTGTCTTGTCCAAACACAACGAGAACTATAGAACCAGTGGCACAGCAGCAGCCAAAGTCCCTTCTTCCACTACACCTCCAAGAATCACTGATTTGCAACTCTCTGGTGTGACTCTGGCAGAGCTGCCTCTGAGCTGCTAAGTGTTGCAATCATGCAACACTGCTAAGCTGATAGCCCAGCGATAGCACTATGTTTCAGCTCTGCTCGCAACACGACCATGCACACACTGTGGCACTGTGCAGTAACAGGTGCATCAATCCCAGATGTGTCCTGCGACATGACTCCCAGTTCTCATAGGCTGATTGGCCATATGGCGCTTGCCATGAACCTGGCACCGTTGGCTGATTGTTTCAAAACATCGAAGAACAGTGTCACTGCTGGTTGACCAGCACTTGTGTTAGTGTCACAAAAGTATGGTAGCTGCTGCCGCAGTTGATCAACTGCGGTCATGATTATGCAGCGATGCTCAAAGTCTGATACACAACCTTCCGCCCAGGACACACAAACTGCTACTGTACATGTGGAGTTGAGCCGGGCCACACGCACGTGTGATACACAATGCTCCATGCATCCCGCAACAGCTCTTTGTTCAGTCTACCATATGGCTCACGTATGCAGGGATGCCAGTCTCTACAGTTTAATATGGCATATGCTAGGCTATACGCTGACAGCCATACGGATCATGATGCTGACATACTGGCAACCACAAAGCAGCGCTAAAGGCTGCAACGAAGTCTGAAGAACATATCAGTAGAGTACTGTACATATATAAACTACCCATCAGCCATAGCAATACTGCCATCGGCCCCGCGCCCAAAAGCTTTTTCAGGCCCTACCCAGAAGAGTACTGTACATTAGGCATGTTGTCATGCAAACACAAACATCATACAAGCAACAGCTTATCGGGGCTGATGTAAACCTTTTACTCTTTGTGATAACCCTGGCAGGGTTGATGATGTGAAATGATATGAACACAGCAGTACATGTGCAAGGGAACTACAACCTGCAACACACGACACAGGTGTATGTGCATGTGTATGTGCATGTGTATGGCGTGTGTGAGCCATATGCAACACTGCTGTAGTGTTGCACGAACCACACAGATAAGCCTACCAATGATGCCGACAATCAATGTGATCATCCCAACTATCAAAGTGTGATCGTTCCTTATCAACTGTCTGATGCTCCATCATGCAACTATTGAGGCGTTTGCCCAATATTGATTGCCATCTGCAGCTCCGCAATCTGTCTCCTTGCTGCTGCCAACTCCTCCTGTGCAGCAGCAACTTGACTTCGTGCAACAGTAGCTTCTCTCCGACAGTTCAATATGGTGGTTTTGGCTGCAGCAACATATCTGTCAGCAGCAGCTAGTTGCTGCCGTTGTTCATCTGCCTCTGCAGGAGCAATACAATTAAAAACAGTACAGATATAGCCCTCAATAACATACTCAACGGCAGTGGTGGACATGTCCAGCACATACTGATATGCCACAGCAGCGCTGCCCAGCAGCTCTGCTATACCTTCAGCATGTTGCATGTGTAGTTAATACATCCACTTTGCTGCCGCCTTTGTCGTTTTGTACATGTGCATGACAGTCTGTTGATCACTTGGTATGATTCCAGCACGCAGCTCTCACGGCTGCAACAAGGCTTGATCATCTGCAAAAACCCGCTGGTTGTTTACACAAACACTAGCACCTCTAGTTTCCTACCCTGTCTAGCTGCTTGCAGCTTCTCTTCAAGCAGCAGCTGTTGATTCTTCAAGAAGGGCACTGTGTTGCGCAGGCGGTGAGCGAGCTGCCGACACACTTCTAATTCTTCACCACCTGAATCCTGCAGGGCAACCGCATAGTAGCAGTTGTGGTTCAAATTCAAAACAGCTTGCTCCTGATACAACAGCTGCTGATGCACACTGACTGCTGAACACCATACTTCCTTGCGCCCCACATCCAACCCAACGAACTCGCCTCATCTAAGTCACCTATAGCTGCACAAAGGCGGTGGTTGTCGTAGGATCTGCAGATGAGATCTTCACCGCTTACACCAAGGACAGTCAAGCATGCTGCCTTGTCACTGCCCTGTTCAGGGACCTGATCAACCTCGCACCTTTCTCTGCAAATACAGGTTCTGCATCCATGTGAGGTTCAGCTCCTCTGGCAACTCATCAGAATTGAGTCCTTCAAGTTGCAACTCGGTTAGGCGCGTCAACCGGGTCAGACTGACCAGCCCCACTTCGCTGACACGCCAAGCACCCACAAGATACAGCTTTTCAAGCCTTGTCAATCCGGCTATAGCCTGAAACATCACAACACGCAGGCACAGGACATACTCGCAAAAGCAGGAGTGACTTTGGGGGATGGGTATGGGGTTGGCGTGCTGGTCTGAAGCAGCAGGCATCTGCTGCAGCACTTCAGCATGAGGTCCAAACACAAAGACATCTAGCTGTGGCTCGGTATACTGAAGCTGACTGTATCAGTAATCAGAATTAAGCCTGGAGGATCTGGCTATAACGTAACACTAGCTCTGTCCTTTGATAGCTGCACAACAGTCAGGAGTATTGTAGCTCATGTCCCAGAGCTAGGAGGACTCCTGAGACAGAGCTGCAGCCAAATGGAGAACAGTTCTGTCTTCTAGCCTTGCAGAGAATCCTGCAGGGCGCTCGTTGGACCTGGTCCAGGAATTGGCGCATTCTATGCAGGACACAAGGCATTCAATGCCGTGCCATACCTGCAAATCCGCATCATCTGGCTGCCAACATTCCTCGCCTCCACCAATCACCAATTCAGTGAGGCCTGTCAGCTGCTGCAGGACAAGCCACCCATCACTCCTGCAGGAGAAAACACCCATACTTGAATACAGTGGTCGGCAAGCCAGTAGCATGAGCAACAAGTACATGCATTGCTAGGCACTTGACCATCCTGCAGATCTTTCTAGACTATCATGATGCGATGAAGTTGGTTGAAAGCAGCGGGCCAGCTGCAGGGTAGCTGCAGGGTATCATGTAGGGCACAAACTGCCATGCGTATGGTGATGCTGTGAGCAGTCAAGGTCTGTCACGATCCCACACATCTCACGTTACACTTGCATCCACCCGATTCTGCAAGTTGAGTCGCTGTAACTTTGGTAGCTTGTCTGCCAGCGTCTGCAGATCCTGTTGCCAAAGAGTTGCATTGACTTCATAGGAATCTTCCATTGGCATGTGCAGCCACAGTAGCTCAGGCATATCACAACCCTCGAAAAGCTTTGTTGGGGGATATGGATTTGCTGGGTCGTATGCTCCAAAAAAATTTTGTGACAGATCTAGGCGAGTCAAGTGAGGTAGCTGCAGGGCTCGACCAAGATCCTGTGCCATGACATGACCTGCATCATCACTAAAGACATACCCTAGTCCAAGTGCCTGAAGGCTGCTGAGCTTCGATAACACTGACAGCAGCTCGTGGTGGTTCTGTACTGTGGCATGATCCAGTGACAGGAATGTGAGCTTTGTAAGATTCCCTAGTAGCGCTGGGTTGCTGATGGTTAAGATAGAAGCATCCAGATGCTGCAAATCTGTCATCGGCTGGTGCAACAGTAATCCGCTGCAATCCAGGGTTCTGTGGTTGCGGCACAGGTCGAGAAGAGTAAGGCCAGGCGGCAGCGGCATGAGGGTCGCAGAGTTGCTGATGCTGTTCATGATCAGCGCTAGGTGCTGCAAGTGTTTCAGCTGAGTGACCTGCATCAATGCCGCATCATCCAAGCGGCAGCGGTCAAGTTCAAGCTTGGTGAGGTGCTGCAAGTTGGCCCAGATGCTGTTGGCTGCCTCGGCATACTCTGAAGAGTCATAGGCGGTTACTGTTCGCCCCAGAACTACGCCGACTACTGACAAGCTGCGCAAATTCCTTAGCATTGCTATGCAGCTGAGCACCTCCCTTTGCTTCTCAACATGGACTGAGCAGAGACTCAAAGAGGTCAAACTGTGCTGCAACGCCAAGAACGGCTCTACAGTGACATCCAAGAGCGCTCCAGAGTGTAGCGTGAGGCTGCGAAGCTGGACTGTGCTGGTGAGAGGCAGGTGAATGCCTATATCTGGTGAGGTACAACACAGCTGCAGATGGTGCAGGTGCTGTGCTCTGTTCCTCAACCAGTATGGAGGCATATCGTGGTTGTCGAAACTTACACTCAACTGCAAGCTTCTTAAAGCCAGTAATGCTACTCTTGTCCATGTGCTGCAAACGGTTGAAGCTACACCGAGCTGCCTTTGGTCCAGTTTGCCCAGGATCCTGAGCAGCACCTCCAGAGGCAAGCCCAACGAAGAGTTTGTACCCCGTTTCATGTCATAGCGTTCTGTAACCATGATCTGTGTGGCTTCTTCAAGACTTGACGTGCATGGAGAAGACAGGTAACGTGGGGCCCGAGTGTGTATCTCAGTCGAATAGACAGGCGTATGCTGCCGTCTTGTTGTTGTTCAAGTAGATCAGCAAAAACATGGCGTTTTGTAGTGTGGGTGTGAGTTCAACGAGCAGAGCAACCTGCGCTTGTAGCCCGCCCGTTGTACTGATACTCCCGGACGAGTATTTGTGAAGAATTTCGGCATTTGACGTACGCGCATGATACGGTATAGTACGTTAGCGACATTTGTGCATGTGCAGAACGCGGCACAGCGGACAAATTCTGTAATCGTTCCCGCGTGCTTTGGACAAGAGGCAATCTGGACCAGGATAGTTGATGCCATCGTCGGACGGCACTACTTAATATAGTATCGCAACGTACCGCAACGCTTGACAATTTCTTGCATGTTCGTGTGCAAGTTCGTGCCTAAATCATGCGCGCGCTGTCGTGCTTTGTCGCAAGTATACTTGTCAACGCAGTGTTGAGAGAGGCAGAATGGAATGTGCATACCATAAGAGATAACAATTGCCCTCAGTGTATGCTGCCTTCACATCCCTGCATTTGACTTTGATGGACGCAGACAGAGGCATGAGGCGCAATGGCAGTCCCTGTCAACAGCCTGAAACCTTGAACAAAGTTTGAAGAACGCTTTCGAAGGGAACCCTGATCTGTAGCTGCTGATCCAGTCACAGCCTGGCTTGAATTGTTTTGAGGAAAATGTTGGGCTCGTGCGGCAATGTGAATTTGATTATGTACTAAAAACAAACACTCCTCCTGTGGCACTCTTGAGAACCTCCACAAGCCAAGGTAATCACGGTTATAATCACCATTAGCTCTACAACTTGGTTGCTTGCCAAGCAGTACTGTCATGGCACTTTGGTTGAACCTTTCCTGTGCAGCAGCAGCCAGATCTCGAGCAGCAGTAGCTCATGTCCCAGCTACGTCCATCAACCTGCTGGCAGAACTATCAACTCTATGGGCAACAGAAAAACGCTCTGGCAACATAGCTGCCTCTGCAGGAACCACATTACTCCAAACAGCAGCATTGCGTTGTTTGTTTGTGTCAGGTCTGTTTGCATTCACATCACTGCACGAGCCCAACTTTCTTTCAAATCACTCCACAACAGCAAACTCCATCTCGCTAATAACACGGCATATGTGTCTGTCAGCCTACGCTTGCAAGCCGACCAGTTCCAGGGCTATACCTTGCTGATGCAATATATTGTAACAAATTTCGACCTTTGATACTGCCCAGTGCTGCCATGGCGTCAACACAGTGCGCAATGCTGACGCAGCGGCACATAACATCCGGAGCCTGCAGCGTAACAAAGCTGCCCAGAGCTGCTACAGCAACCTCTTGGTGTTTGCTCAGCTGGTAGCACAACAGTTGTAGAGCACGTGTTCACAAGTAGACCATGTGAACACCACCACACCACTTTCTGGTACCAGTCTGACTCATCTACTGCCAGTGACAGTGTGCATATACCATGACAGCAGACTCTGCGGCACAGTGTCAGCACTACCAGTAACTTCCGTCCTTGTTGCGCTGGCTGCTGCACCAGGTGACTCATCATCATCCAATACAGAAAGTCCACCCAGAAGACCAACCATCCATCAACTAGCCACGCCCGAATCCAACAAAAGGTCACTGGTCAACACACGTGTGCATCACGGTGCTCCTACATCCTGCGACAGCTGCATGACATACATCACTCAGCCCCTGAATCTTACTGCTGCAATGACAAGCAACACTATAATCACGTCACTGTTGTGTAGATAACACAAATTTTGTAGATGTCAACATACCAGGCAACCGCAACAGTAGATACATGAACTTGAACTACAACAACTTGTTGATGATGGACAGGAGATGTGTGTGTCAGGGGAGACAGATATGCAGGTGGACTCCACAGTGTTGTTTACACCGACAGCCATGTTGTCACAAGGACACATTCACTATACAAACAACAGGTATCGGCGTCAATCTACAGTACAAACGTTCTTTGTTGGTGATGTGATAGCTACAACTGTTGCAGTAAAAGACCGTACTTGGTAAAACATGCACAGTACTAGACATACATGTGTCATATGAGACAGGGTCACCGCACTGGCAGTGGTAAGGAACAGAATCAATGGTTCTGAAGATGTGCTGACAGCTCAAGTGTGCAACCAGTGTGAATCGTTACATGACAATCTCAGAACGTGTTGTTGTTGTCTGTCACCCTGTTGATCGGCACCATTACTTGGCTGAGTATGTACTTGCCCAGTGTTTTGTACCATCTGCAGCTCAGCAATCTGCCTCCTCGCTGCTGCTAGTTCCTCCTGTGCAGCAGCTGCCTGACTCCGTGCAGCAGTAGCTTCTTCCTGAAACTTCAGTATGGTTCTCTTAGCTGCAGCAACATGTTTCATTGCAGCAGCTAAGCGCTGCCCCTGCAAAGCTGCATCTGCAGGAGCAGTGCAAGTGCACAGAAGCAAGTGAGGGTTGTGGACTGCAGAGTCACGTGAGCAATAACTCGCTGACAAGAAACAGCACAGCAGGTACTGTATACGAGCAGCAGCAGCTTCTGGTATACCAGCAGCACGTCGCACAACAAGCTGCAGCTGCAGCATGTGTTTCGCTGCTGTCTTGACAACTTGCCTATCTGTCACTCTGTAGTATCAAACACAAGCGTGTCACCACAAAGTTCAAACACTGTGTGATCTGCAACTGGTTGCTACTTGCAAACACTATAGCCCTATATCTAAACCTCACCTTGCCTAGCTGCTTGCAGCTCTCGTTCAAGCAGTGCCTGTCTTTCCAATAGAAAGGGTGCTGTCTTGAATAGGCGGCGAGCCAGCTGCTGCCACACTTCAACATCTTGCTGATCCGGATCCTGCAATACATCAAAGTGAACCCAGGTGTTATCTTCCTGGCACCCAGCAATCGTAGCGAACTTAGACTTGTCAGTTTTGCTAAGGTCTTGTTACAGAGAATCAGGGGCAGGTGACTGTCAGTGGGCAGCAGCATAAAAATAGCAGCAGAGGTGGTTAGCGAAGCCAAGGTGTGTAGAGTTAACCTGTGGGCAGATATCATGACCGGGCACTGGAACACCAGCTAGCAGCACAATGCTGAAGAAGACACATCTAACCATCTCTTCTCTCTCTGATGCCTCTGAGGCGCACCGGCGGTATACGCATCAAGTGATCTACACTTGAACACTGAACTACTAGTCGGCCTAGGCCCCCATATTGCAGATTGTTGTTGAACTTGGTTGCATCCTTGGCATGAGGCAACTAGAGCAGGGCAGCTCAGGCCTTGCTCGCATGCATCTCTAACAGCTTGCTTGGCAACACACATGCCGTGAAGGCAAAGAGGTACGCTCAGGGCATGTCTCACCTGTAGTCCCTGATCATCTGGCTCCCAGCTATAATGGTCTCCGCCAATTTCAAAGTTTGTGAGGCCTGTCAGTCGCTGCAGGACATCCCAGCCATCAGGCTGCAGCGCAAAAACCAATGTGCTTGCTTTTTTTCAAATATAGTCTGAAATAGTCAGCTCTACTTGGAGTTTGTGTTGCTTGACTTGTACCATAGAAAATTGCAGAGTTGTGCACTGCAGACTACTGTGCAAGATGTTTCCTTGCTCACCTCGTGCCACGATCCACCCTGTGCAGCAAATCAAGCTCAACAAGATGTGGAAACTTCTCTGCAATCGCTTGCCGATCTTGCTTTGCAAAACTCAGAGACTCCTCATCCACATTGATAGGGCCAATACCTTCAAGGCTCAGTGAGCTCAGACGTAGATGCAACAGCTGAGGCATACTGCAAGCAGTCAGCAGCGTTGCGACTGGAAACTGACTGTCATCTACAGTATGCTCAACATCAGGCTCATAGTCATCGATGATGTAACTGTCTGAAAGGTCTAGGTGAGTAACAAACGGCAGCTGCAGAGCACGTCCAACAGCGCCAGCTGGTACTCCAAGTCCGCCTGCGATAAAGCTGAAAACCCAATTCAAGCTCAAGAAGTGGAGGTTGCTGAGCTGTGGTATCACAAATAGCAACTGCTCGTTATGCTTCACTGTTGCACCGTCTAATGAAATGGTGCGTAAGACGCTTGAGGTCCGCGAGCTGACTTGGGCTGCTGACAGTCAAGCATGAGAGATCCAAGTGTTGCAGGGCTGTCAAAGGTTGGTGTGCTAGGATCATACTGCAGTCAAAGTCCTTGTGATTGCGGGCTATATCCAGGTACGTCAGGCCAGTAGATAGTGGTATCAAGACTGGCGGGGCCTTCAAGTAGTTGTTGGCAAGAGCGAGATGCTGCAAATCCACAAGTTGAGTGATCTGACTTACTGCTGAGTCCTCTAGGTTGCAACAGTTGAGTGCCAGGCTGGTTAGGTGCTGTAGACTGGGCCATACGCTGTTGGCTGCCTCTGCATAAGGCTTTTTATATAGGTCAAGTAAATCAAACAGTGAACCGCACGCCAATCGTGTCACGCTCAAGCTACGTAGGTTTCTGAGGACTGCTATGCTGTTGAACAACGTGCTGTAATCATCAGCGGCAACCAAGCATAGGCTCAAAGAGGTCAAGCTGTTCTGGATTGCTGAGAAGACCTCCAATACATCGTTCGTGAACACTCCAGCGTGCAGTGTGAGACTGCAAAGCTGGGCTGTGCTGCAAAAGGGTAGCTGTATGTCCAGATTAGGAGGAGCGTGACACAGCTGCAGGTGATGCAGCTGCTGTGCTCTGTTCCTCAACCAGCCAGGGATCAGATCGTAGTTGAGGTGATCCACACTCAAGTGCAAGCTCTTTAGAGCCAACAAGGCTGCTCTCGTCCATGTGCTGCAGACGACGGAGGCTACTCCAAGCTGCCTCTGGCTCAATTCACCCTGACCAGTAGTTCGAGAGGCAACTTCAGCGACTGATCTGTCAACCTAACCATGTCAAGATTTTGTGGAGCTATCTACGTCTTCTTCACAACTTGACGTGCACGTGGAGTCAAGACGCAGTGCGCATGCGGTCCGAGTGCGTATTGAGGCCTTGTACACAGACATACACTGTGAGCATAAACCCAGAGTACTAGAAACAAAATTTTTGATAAGTGCTGAGATTGCAAAGGAAGTAGCCAGCCAACTAGGCACCCGCTCCGGCGCACTTCGCCTTTCGAGTATCTGTCGTCCAACGTTCGCGATCTACTATCGTACTCTTGGCCCAACCTGCGGCCTTTTCACTGAAATCGAGGCAACTAGCTCAGCAGAGACATACGAAGCGCAAAAAACAAGGCATCAAGCTGCCACCGGCCTGGGGTTCCCTCTTGATGTAGCTACTGCAGTCAGCTGATTGAGCTCGAGCCAGGCTGGGATACACCAGAGCTTGCGCAGAACAGACAAAGGAACAGGCAAAGCCGCATATTCAGGAGGCCCAAATCAAACAACTTTGTTGCTTCAGATGTCTGCACGTGTGCCTACCAAGCCTATCGAGCTGCTCCTTGCATGCTGCTGTCTTGCGCTCATATGTCTGTCAGCAGGCAGAGGCATGGCCGCAGCGGCGCTTTGGCTCAGCCACAGCAATCGTCCTAGCAAATGATTTGTGTTGCTCCATGATGGTAGCTATACATGCAGCAAGCGAGAACATCAACAGACTTTATAAAGATCAGATACTGTGTGACTCTCTGTCAATCCTCACAGCCCTCACACATGACATGTACATGGTTTGAATGTTTCTTATACATCGCTGGACATTGAAGTATACATGGCTGGACGGTGACCTACTTAAATTGAGAGTTACATGGAGTGGCTTGCCCATCCACAATTACAAAAACAACAGGACTCCTGTGCACAAAAACTTCACCTTCCTCTGCTTCCTGCACCTCTTGCATTGACTCCTCCTGCTGCTTTTGACAGAGAGAAGGCTATTCACACGCCATAAGCAGTAAAC
>JARWLF010001921.1:0-11777 GCA_029853055.1 Scenedesmus sp. KT-U
GCGGTGATAGCACAGACTCAGTTGGTGGGCAATAGCTCTGCAGTAGGGGGAGTGCAGTGTCCAGTCCTACTGCCAAGGCTCACTGCTGCTCAAATATGCATTATGTGCTGAATGTGGTGATTGCAGATGCTGTAACCTGAAACCAAGTAAACCCAGGACCTATGGCCAGATTCATGGTATCTCAACTGTCACTGCTGCACATGCTACAGTGCCTACCTGAGCTGCACTTGCTTCCCCTGCTGCTGCAGCTAGTAGAGCAGCCCGTATGTCACTTGTATCACCAAACTTGGTGCCCCTCTGTGAGTGTGCGTAAAGGGTCATGGCACCATTCTGAAGTGATAATCCCAGACGCCCTACTTGTCCAACCTCTATTACCTAACAGCCAGGTAAGAACAAACTTTGCTCACAGGAGCTGCTTGAGCATGACTCAGCACAAACAAGCGACAGGCGGACAAGTCACCTGCTGCTCCATTGCTATCATACTTCAGCTACAGCAGACAATGAAAGCCACTACACACTAAGGCTGCTCCCTGCAGCTCACTCCACAATCCTCCATAACCTGCCGAAAGTTGGGTCAATGAGGTTTCCCCACCTTCTCAATAAGGGTCAGATCCAACCCCGCTGTGTTGTTGCTCCCTGTGGCCGCCTCATACAGCATCCTTCTGGACCCCATGTAGCTCCATGGCTCACCAGCAAGCGCCAGGAACACAATGCGCTTGCTGTAGCTGCTGCCTGCATAGCTGTCTGCAGTGTTGAGTGTCGTCTGCAGGATGTTGAGTGCTGCTAGCATGGCCACAAGACCTGACAAGGGACCATCAGCACCCTGTGAATGCATCGATCAGTTATGAAGGACAGATTCCTAAAAGTGCAGAGTAACAGCTGCCCCTGCTACTGAGACTGCATTCCACAGCCAAGATTCCAACAGGATCGCAGCAAGCAAACAACATGAAGATGCCACACCATCGGCAGAGTTCCTGCAGCAGTAACCTGACATCCAGCCTACCTGGACGCTGTCATGAAACATCTCAATGTTGTCTATCTGTGCCAGCACTAGTATGATAGGTCGCCTGTCACTAGCCGCTGCTGCTGCTGCTGTTGTTTCCAGGGGTGGCACGGCTGACCAAACACTGTAGCCTCCCAGAGGCTTGCAGGTGCCAGCTGATATACAAGCACTGCTGTTGGCTGCTGCGTACGATGACATTGTGAGCTTCATGGCTGCATGATACTGTTCACCCTTGGGGTTCTGCAGGTCAACATATACAGCAACGCATAGAACAGACTTAGATGAGCAAGAAAGAGTTCAGCTGCCTTCTATCCTTGCAAACACCTTGGTATTGGCATGAAAATCACTTGATTTACATAAATGTACCTGCGACAGTATGTAACAAGTCGGACATCAGCTGAGACAGCAGTAGTTCACCTGCTGTGCGTTGTATGTTGCTCGCAGTTGTGCATCAGCTGCCAGATCAGGCGTCAACAGGAACACTGGCATGGGGAACCATGTCATGCTCGAGGGGTAGGCATTGCTGCCTGCAGCCTTGTTCCAATTGTAGTCAGGCTGGTTGTAGGGTGCATACTCTGATAAGGGGAAGGAAGCTATGGTGGAATAGCTGCTGGGTATATCTGCGGTGGCAAGTGACAATGTGGACATGTGGAAGGAAGCTGTGACATTGTCGGCAGTTGCCGACAACATTCCGGCACAAGGTAGCAGCTGTGCACATCACCCTGTCCTGCTTATAACCTTATAACCCTGTTACGGAGGTCGTATAGTATGCTGTTGCACCTCTTGAAGAATTGCAAGTGGTGCAAGGATCAGACTGCGGCTTACCAGTGTCATCGATGAGGACACCCTTGATATGTCGCTGCCACGCCGTGTTTGCTTGTATCTGTTGCATGAACTCTACTGACTGCTTGACAGGCAGCAGCACAGTGACATCACCTGCAGGTGCAAGACACCAACAAGGCGTTGGAAGGCTTGAACAAGTCCAGCAACTTGATGCTGTTGACCTGGAGGCTGTGGTGCACGGCTGTCTTGCAAATATTGTTAGCAGTGCCCATCGATCGAAAACCAGTTCACTCGAAAGCAACAAGAAGCCAGACTTCAACAAACCCAGTATAAGTTCAACCTGCTCTGGCTACACATGTTGTGCAGTGCACATTGTCAGTACCAGGCAGGCACACCCATCATCTTGCTGTGCTTACGCTGCAGATTTGTGTCCAGGTGTTTGTAATGCATGAGGGCGGCATCAATGTTTGAATTGAAATCAGGAGCTCCTGCACAGGATGGAGCGGCAATAAAAACTTGGCATAAGTTCAGGCTGTTTCGGATCTACACCAATCGCCCATAGTCTGCACCAGTTGCCACGTCAAAAGCATGCATCATTACTTGCTGCTGGCACACAGCTGAGCGTGTGAGCAGCTCCAGTTGTGTTGCCTCTTACAGATAGCTTTAACACTGCAGAGCTGTCTGCCTTGAGCCTGAACTTTGTATGGTGCACATTCTTATATGGTAACGAGGCAAGCAGTGACATGCCAACACGACCTTGACTGCCTATGCGCCCAGTTGCGTTCAGCAACATGTAAGCTGCGCCTGAACCCTTTTGCTCCTTGTACATTTCTTGTCTCAGAGCCTTCAAGGTTGTCTTAAGGCCTATACCTGTGTAGAGAGGCACGATGTCATTACAATTGTCATATGTAGGTGCTCCTGAGTGCGCCCACATGGCATTTGCATTGCACACTTGGCACAACAGCTGCTGTCGTAACGATTGAAGCTCAACAGGGCCTCAACTGCAGACTGCATGGTACAGTGGCCCATAATTTGGTAGATACTGGTAGGCAATGCTTACCTTGAAGGGAATTGCAGGATCCAGTGTGCAACATGCACCATACAGTGCTGGCTACTGTCCCGGCCTGACTACATATTTGCCTCTTATTTGGCCCTGGGAGTGATCCAGATGATGACCTGCAGCACTAGCGCTGAGAAGAGGTCCTTCGCAGGTGATTCTGGACACCTGCAAACATTGGATCATATGGAGCAGCAAGGGACAAGTGAACTCGTTCATCGATGTTCAAGACTAATTGTGTGACTGGCATGTTGAACGACCAGATGCGTACTCTGAAACTCAATGACATTGGCACGTACCAACGGGAGTTTCAAATGAACTGCAGGCATCTATCGTACAGCCTTGGCCAATCTCTATACCTAGTGAGGCATGACTCTTGATAATCTGACACGTATCTTGAAACAACATGACCGTTGGGCAGCTGTCTTTCGCGCTGGGACGAGAAGCGCTCAGCGATCCTTGCAAGGCTGTGCGGCAGGGAGTGGAGATGCTCGCCTGCGGGTATGCTATGGAACCACACGTGTTACACCTGAAACACCAGGTCAATGTTATTGCCGACGGTGAACCCAGCCATGCGTGGTGTGCAGATGCTTCAGGAGGCAGCAGTTCTTGGCGGGGATGCAATCAGGCTCTCAGCAACTGCAGCCCTTCGCGGCGGTGAACCTGATTTGTAGCTGCATACATCAAGGACTCTTTGGGCTTGAGATCTTGCAGGTATACTGTGTTTGAGCCGCTAGTAGGTCACGACAGCCCAAGCCAGCACACCTGGCCAGTGTCCCATGGAACTATTGTGTGAATGTACCCTTTGTATGCTAAAACTGCACAGTGTACAACACTGCTGCATCGTATTACGCCCGATGATGAGCAATGATCTGTTCAGAAGTATCACTATCCCTTGTAATTGTCTCAGGCGTTACTCCCAGACCCAAGACACGCCTGTTGCATCATTCAAGAGGCAAACTGGAGTTACTACAACAGCAGGCAGCTTCTGCCGTCAGTATTGTCAGTTGGTCACAGTATCCCAGTATTACACATTGACAATGCCGGGCGCAGCAGTTGCTGTCAGTTGGCAGTGTCAGCTGTCGCAGGCCTCCTGCAGCAGCTGTTCAGCCATGTGCTTGGCTTGGAGTCTGGCAGTAGCGCACAGCAACAAGAGCAGTCACAGGACGATCTGCATCAGTACTCGATCAGGCTCGTGGCTGAACTGCAGGGTACAGCTGCTCACGATGAGGTGAGTGCACAGGCAGAGTGCCAGCACTTTTTTGCTCCCCAAGCTGCAAGCTGCATGTAGATGCACCAACAGGGGTCACGCGCACGCCAGAAGCAACTTGGCTCCACACCCACATGTCAGTATATCTGCAAGGCCTTTGTGCAATGTTCTGGCAAGATTAGTTTGCCGAGCTTGCCCTGCAGGTACTGGCGATCAGCATGCTGAGTGCGCTTGAGGCTTGCAGTGCCACCACAGACTCAACTGTCATCGCTAGGTGTGCAGTAGACTGCTTGTTGCTGTTTGACAGCAATTGTTGGATTAGCCACTGAATCCAGGAACCAGCATGGCTCTTGCCTCAAGTGGTGTGCTACAGATGACCAGATGTGGTATGTACTGCTGTGAATTCATGTATCACTGTGCCAGTGCAGCATATACTAGACCCAGAGTTCACGAGTCTGCTTTGTGGCTGCAGGATGGCACAACAACTGCTGCAGAAGTCATTCGAAAGCTCGCTAGCATTACCAGAGCAACCAGCAGCAGCCCTGGAGCTTGCATGGCCAGTGGCGATCCTGCAGCACACCTGTTGGTACACCAGCATGTCAGTGGCAGTCAACCTGCTAGGAGTTGAGCAGGTGGTGCAGGACATTCAGCAGCATATGGGTCATGCTGTGAGGACACCTCATGCACTTGAACATATTTGCAGGATGCTGGCAGGTGTGATAGCAGCTGCAGGAGGTTCTACTGACGCTGTGCTGAGTATGGTGAGTAGGATGCATCTTGTCACATGGCCAGACTTCACCCTCAACCAATATGTCGGATACTAGTTCTTTACGAATGATGTCTTTGGCAGGCTGTGTACAGTGATAAGGTTTGTTCGACTCAGGCTCAAGGATGGAAGCCTTGTACCTAGAGTAGGCTTCTTTGATACAAGGTAATGTGTCTCTTGGGCTTGACAACAGTACACTAAACATGGTGTGCAACCTTCCACACCCTCCTGTGTGTCATGCAGCTGTCAAGCACGTTGTCGGTAGCCATGAAGACAGGTCAAGTTGTTGACCTGCTGGCTCCCTTACTTGTGGTCCAACATCTGCTGGATAAGAGTCAGTACTCTCAACTGCTGCAGGCAGGCATAGCCACCAGTTTGATGGGTGACACTTCTTCTGGTGAGGGGCATCGGGTGGTACTGAAGGCAGAGATGATGTCGCTGTGACAGTGTTTGTACTGCAGTGCATGTGCTGGGTCCACAGCTGGGTGCATGTTGCTCTCCTCATCCACTGTATAGCTGAGCCTACGGTGCAAGTTGGGCACTCCCATGTTGTCAGCGTGTCTGTTGGCTGCATACAAGATGTCATCAAGTAGCAACATAGCAGCCACTTGTGCATCTGGTAACTTCGCTATGTCGATAGTGACAACCCTCCTCTCACCCTACAGCTGGCTGGTCTGCTCTCCTGCGAGCCTTCACCTTGATGCTGTATGGAGCATCACAAGAAGTCCTGCAGGTAAATCGACAGACTTAGCAGACACCATTGGTCTCTACATGCTTGCCAGCCTGTGCCCAGTCTGACCAGCCCACACATCTGCATCACAGGCAACTGATGAGCCAAGAGCCACACAGTGTTGTTGCTGTATATGGTGGCACAGGAGCGCTGTTTGGATGTCAGCAAAGCTTGAAACTCGAAGCTACCCGACCTGCTCATCAACCAGATGCCCATTGTTGCTGGATACATGCAGGCTCATGTACAGTTGCTGCAGCAGGTAGCATCAGCTGCTGGTCAGTACATGCAGTCCAAGGTGCGTGAAGTTCTGGATCTCCTGCAATCAGCTGTGGCTCAGAAGCAGCAGGAACGCAGAAAGCAACAGAATGATGAAAGAAGAACAATGTAAGAAACTTACGCCCGGCAATGATGCCCACACTGCAAGCATGACAGTATTGAGATTATGCCTTTCTGATACTATGTGCTAGCCACCATGCTATATTTGTATGTGTACAACCTCAGAGGCATCAAGGAGGCATTGGACTGCTGCACTGATACAATGAGGCTGACATAACTACCTGATGTCGTCAGCTTGCTGTTGCGTACTCTGCTGCAGTGTGAAGATCAACGCCAGCATGAGAAGTGACCTACAGCAGTTTCAGCAGAGTCCCGTCATCAATGGCCGCAGGCAGCTCAGTGAGTATCAGCGCAACAGATGGCGCATGTACAGAGGGACAGTGCAGGACTGGTGTACTGCTTTGTCACACAACTTGCCGGAGTCTGCAACAGATGCCCGCATACGCTGGGAGTTTCTGAAGGTGATAGACTCATACCTGACAAATAGCAACAACAAGCACACTGACAGCATGCCTCTCTCGACCATCCAGTTGTCCAAGTAAGATGCATTGTTGTGGAGCAATCGGCACCTGTTTGACATGGTCGATGTAGAGCAGAAACAACTTTCACAGCATGGATTGAAAATGGCCGCCAGTAAGACATCCAGTGGCCCTTCCTGCCTAGCAGCAACCAAAGCCTTCCAACTGGAAGCAAGTTCATGCCTCTATCTGTTGTTCTTGCGTTAGAAGCTGGTCGTCTACATCGCAGGCACTAGAGGATCTCAACCCAGGCTTCTACAATGGCATAAATTTGAACCATGTAATACAGTCAGCCATCAAGCAGCTGTGTGTGACCTGTGATGATGCTGGACTGGATGTGCTGGGCAGACAAGAAGCTCAACCAAGACAACCCTTGGAACAGCTGCAACACTTGCTTACAAGGTACGATTGAGAGATGGAGATGTCAGGGGTGGTCTGATGCACATAGCAGGAGTAAGGTTTTACTGCATAGTAACAATGTTTGGTGCAGGGCAAGTTCAAGTACACCGGTGTCTCTGCTTGCTGTGTATGCAGGTTACCAAGTGCAGCCTTTGCTGCCAACCAGCAGCTCTTGCCAGTACGTGACCTTCTGAGGCAGATAGGTCAGCAAGTCGAAAATATCATGCAGCCACAAGCAGCAAAGGAAGCTGAAGCTGGCCGCCCAGTGAAGCGACTCTGCATTGATGATAGACACATTGCGGCGCAGGTGGCAGCAGTTGCCCAGTACTCTAGTCACTGCTCCTCAGTTGGCAGTAAGGCCCAACAAGTTGTGCAGCTTCTGCTAGATACACATAACTCCATTGTACTGAATTCAACGGGGCTGAGTGTGGCCTGGCGAATGGAGTTTGTTGACATGCTGCACCAGGTCAAGGGTCTTCATGTAGATCTGCTACATCAACTGATGATGAGCATCTCTGGAGGTCATGGGGAGTGGAGAGAGGTGAGCACAGTCCATGGCATCTGCTCGCGGTCTCATGCACATGCGGTACTGTTACAACTTGTTCCAGTTGAGAGGTATGCAGTAGGCATGTGGCACAGCTCACTATGCCACCTGCTTACCATCAGCATGAATTACCTTGTGACTGATGCTCCATTGCCTGCTGGTTGCTGCGTGTCGTTTGCTGCCTACACAGACCAGTGCCCGCAGCACGGCTGAGGGTCGATTGCTTGCCCTACTAGCAGCAGCTGAACGTGGTCAAGTGCTTGTGCTGCAGCCTGGCAGCCCGGATGCTTTGATGCAAGCAGATGTGGCTGTGGCGATGTACACCTGGCAAGCAAGCCCAGCAGATGCCCTCCACAGCAGCCTCATTGACAGCGGCAGCTTGTCACAAGAGGGTGTTGCTGCAGCTGGAGTGCATGTGCAGGCTACAGCCGCAACAGCTGTAGCAGCAGGCAAGACTGTTGGTGGCATGTGCATACGGCATCCAGAGATACTGACTGGCTTTGCTCTGCTTGATGTGCTGATGAGCCTTACATCTGTTGACAGAGTGCGTGAAGTATGTCATGCGACCCTGTTCTGGACAGCTTATGCTGCTGAGGTTGGTCGACTGGGCTGCTGGACTGCAGGTAGGGCAGCACACATGGACACCTGCATCAGCTTGTGTGCTTTCAACTATGTGAACCTACTCCTGTTTGTGAAATGAACAGCTAGCCTCCCTGACTACCCAGTTTGCAGGCCACCTGTCGTTGTGCGTCCTGTGTTTGCAGGGACTGTGTATACTGCTTCACTGCTGAGCTATTGCATGCATCCTTGCTGATCCTGTACGCTCACTGTGATGCTATCCGCCCTTGTTGTTTGGCTGCACTGCTGTGTAGGTGCTTTCGGCCCTGTCAAGACAGCAAGTGCCACATCAGGGCCGGTCACCACTGCAGCCCTTCAGCAGCACCACAAGGTGCCTATGGGTTACCTGCCTGTGCAGCTGCTTGGGTTATTGAAAACTCTAAGGCAGCATCTGGATATGGCTGTTGCAGAAATCACAATTCATGCGCATGACACCGTGTCGCAGGATTTTGTGCTGCAGAGCCATAAGGTAAGCAGCTACAGGTCAGGCTTGCCTGCCATGTAGACACTGTGTTGGTTGAGGTTATGCAGACCTGTTTGTACCATTTTGATGTGTGCTGGTCCCTGGTGCTGCAGGTGGTGACAATCGCATTGAAGAATTGTGAGCCTCTGAGATGGCTGCAGCAGTGTGTGGGCTCCGGACTGGCCGCAGGGCTTGCGCCATAGAGATCTTTCTTGCATTATGAATGGTTGCCCTTGTCCAGGCTTAAATCTCAGCACAGGCAGATCTTTGCTGCTCAGCATGTTACTGTCATGCAGCTTTGTGTCAATGACAGATTAGCTCGGGGCTGAGTACTTGCAGGGTACAACACTGCTGCTAGCTTATGTCAGCAGTGTCAGCCTTTGTTGTCGGCATGCTCATGTTATGTTTGATTATGCTATTTGTGCATTGTTCAATAATGCTCAGGTTGTCTCGAGTCACTTTTGGAGATTCTGGCATGTCCACTTTAAGCCCAAGTCGAGGTTGGTCTTCGGCCAGCCATTCAGCTCGCGGCCTGTGGCCGGCCTTCGGTGGTTTAATGGTAGACTGCCTTTTTTGTCCCTCTTTGCAACTGCTAACCAGGTAGCTCGTGCTCAGCTGTGGCACAGCCTTGAACACTTGTTCAAACATTGTCAGTTGCAGAGTCGTTCACAGAGCGCGCGTCGTCCTCATGTCAGTTGCAGAGTCGTGCAGAGCGCGCGCTGGCAGAGGACTGTTTCACACCAGGCGCTGTGATCTGCTTGTACTCCCAATCGGAAATTAGTAGCAATGACTGACTTGCACAATGATTGGCGATTGTCTGTTTGCACCGTCGCACACACCGCAACCAGAACATCGGCCATGTCCGCCCATCGGATATATATGCATGCAGTGCCGCTCTAGCTTGACCACCCTGCACAGGTGCACTGATGGTCAAGCATATTTGACCAACGGAATATTCAGGCGTTCAGTCTGTTCAGGAGTGACAGATTAGGATGCTGAGCATCTTGATACATGACAGAGGCCGAAATGCATGCAGTGGAAGAAGCCATCACAGACCACAGGTGACTGGCCACATTTTATGTGCGCCAATGTTCCCAGCTCTTGGGGCTTGGCCAATACCATAACACTTGCTGCACAAATTCAAAGACTGGGCACCATGGGTACACTGGTGACACTTGGACATGTACCATCTGCTGGCAGCTGCTGCCTTGCAAGTTGCCAATGCGGGCATGCTTAATCTACATGCGCATGTAGATTAAGTAGACTGAACCTCGTGCACTACCGCTGCTTCTGCATACAGTATCAAGCTGTGAAGGTCAATCTGCTGACTGTGGTCACGCTCAGTCAAGCACTTGATTAGGTACAACACAGCTTGATAATCTGCATCATGCTTGCCCTTTCTGCCTGGCACAGCATCTGACATGAAGCCCACTGGCTTGCGCCCAGCCGCAATCTCAGCCAGCATATACTCCACATGCTGTGCATGACCGCAACCGGCCGGAGCCTTCATCAACTGGTCATACTCTCTGAACTTCCCTACCATCATGTGCACTATGGTGAGTGCAACAGCTCTGTGGTCAGCCTGCACACCATCATATGGTGCTGCTACAGATGTGTTAGTGTCCATAGCAGTGAGCAGTTCGCCTGTCGAATAGGCAGGCGTACCCTTCAAAGATGTTCTGCGAAAAGCCTCACAAAGGCTACTGCTACCGCTGCTTTTGCAGTTATACTGCTCAGCAAGGCCAAAGTCAGCCAAGATCACGTTGCCCTGAGCATCCAGGAGTATGTTGCCTGGCTTGATGTCCCTGCATGTATACAGCAACAATAGAAAGTCCCAACCGTTGAGTGGTGTTACACATCATGATCTCACGAGCGTACACAAGCCACAAAGTGAACTCCCATATCACCTTCTGACACCTAGCAACAAGGCTGTCTGCTTCCTCCACAGCTGCATATCGGTCACCACAGTGTATGTTGCAGAGAAGAATAGGCCAATCCGTTGGCGAAGGCTTCAACAAGCAATGCTGTTCAAGGTGTCTGCATACGCACCTATGCAGGACTATTACCCCAGGCAGCTGAGTGTGTAGGTCTCTGACAACAGTCATCAAGCGTGCAGCAATAGCCAGCACCTCCTTGGGAAACAGAGGACCGAGCTCTAACAGGTTTTCAAGGGAGGTCAGCAGCCTGGGCATCATCATAACCAGCACCTGGTCCAACCAGGTAGGCTTCGCCTGCTGGCCAACCTGCTGCTGTGTTGATGTGTCCTTAGGCTCAGGTGGCACCAGGTTACCAGCACCAAAGATAGGCAGCACCCCGGGGACGCCTTGCAGCTTCTGAAGTAGCAGAATCTCAGAACGAGCTGCATCATTGTCCATCCATCCAGATGGGCTGCAGAATACCTTGGCTAACAAACCAGGGAACTGCTCTATTGCATGTATGCAGCCAAAGCTGCCTGCTGCCAACCGAGGTCCAAGATGCAGATTCTGTCCTGCAGCTAGACCTGGTACTGCAGAGCGTCCCCGCAGCTGTACCATACAACCGTTGAAGTCATAATCACGATGTGAGGCCAGAAGAGTCTGCCGGTGCTCCGGAGAGTGGTGTGGATCTATTTGCTGAGCAAACACATGCATATGTGGCATTACCTGCTGCTGCTGCTGCATCTGTCTGGTTGACTGACAGGGTACAGGCATGGCAGTGGCTGCTGGTGGCAAGAGCACTGGTTCTGGTGCCAGCGCTGTTGCTGCTGCGCTCTGGCTACGTCTGTTCTTGAATGGAAGCTCTGTTGGTGTGACATTAATTGCTTCCGCTAAACCAGAATACACAGCAGAAAGGAGCGAGTTGAGCAGCCTGTCTGCAGGGAATGGGGTTGTGGAGCGGCATGCTGCCAGCATGAGCGTCTCTGAAGGATAGAGCTGTGGATTCAGAGGTGGCTTTGCTTGTCCAACAAAGCCTGGAAAGGTGCCAGATGGTGCTGTAGCTTGTACTTGCACAGTGTTGCAGTCTCCAGCGACATGCAGCTGGCTGGGGCTGAGGGTGCTGCTGTCACTCAGTCTAAAAGCGTCATCAGATGGGTACAGTGGCCTTGCACCAGCAGATGCTGCTGGTGTCTTCATCATGTAGTCACTTCCGTTGCAGGGTCCATTACCTGCAGCAGTGTTTGCCAGTTGCAAGTTTCTTATGACCATACAGAGGGAAGCCAATGTCTACCAGCCAACTTGACAAGTCATGAGAGCCAGGGCACTTCAGAGCCTGCGTCAAGGTGACATGTATCATAGCTTGGTGGTTGCAGGTGGCACCATCATCTGGCTTGCATTGATTGATGAGATCCGATCTCCAATGGCATTGGACTT
>JARWLF010001923.1:0-18936 GCA_029853055.1 Scenedesmus sp. KT-U
ATGCCCGGTGACACACAGTTGACCCTCACGCCTCGATCAGCCCACTCAGCAGCAAGACTCTGAGTCAACTTCACAACTATTGACAAGAGTAACATACAGCAGCAAGCAGATGTTGGATGCCGATTGCTTGCAACATGATCAGTATCATGAACAAGACGTGGCAGCTTTCCGCCTACTCTACCAGCACACAACACAGCGCGGTGCACAACAGTCACGACAGCTGGCATATGTACCTGGACCAGGTGATCTGTTTTCATAGCAGCATGGCCACAACCTACTGCTGCATCCACACCTCACCTGCTGCCTTTGATGCATTGTAAGCCGCCTGCTTCTGAGGGTGGGGTACCAGCAGTGACGCCATGCTGGCAGTGTTGATGATTTTGCCATGACCAGCAGCAAGCATGTGCTTGGCCTCAGCCTGCAGTACAGCAAACTTCATCTCATCCTTATGATGACCAGTGGTAACTCTGAGGCTTTGTGAATCACAAATTGTGATACATACCTTTGGAAGGCAGGATGATCCACGACAAAAAACAGTGGGATTCCCAACCTGGGATGACTGAGGGCTTACCTGGCAGCACAGGAAGACGCCCTTTGTGTTGACAGCAAATGTTGCCTCCCACTCGTCCTCTGCAGTGTCTTCAGCAGCACTGTTGCGGTTGATGCCTGCATTGTTGATGGCAATGTCCAACCTGCCTCCTAGACTTGACAGCGCTTCTTCAACCATCCTGCAGCAGACAAAGAAACACCTGTATGACTACTGAAAAAGCTGTTTGTCGCATGAATAGTTATGTATGGTTCTTGTGTATCTGTAAGCTGCATGTAGCACCCAGGCTATCACCAGGTAAAACAACCTTGAAGACCAAAGGCTCCCACTGGAGAAAGTTGGAGGGCTGCATGCCCCTGCCACTTCCCAGCACATTCCAAAGCGCTAGACACCAAGTCCATGAGACACAGCGTTGGTGTAATGCACGTCAGGCAACACTGTCCTTCCACGCTTTTGCACACACACTGCATGTATCCATCAAACTGCATGTTATGGGATGCCACCATGAAGATGGCTTCCTCTCAACACGCAAGGTGCTGGCCACATGCACTTATCCTCTCTTGTGTCAGTGTTGAACAAGAGAGCCACATCATCACACAGTCTGCTTACCTCTCACAGTCTGCTTTCCTGCTCACATCTGCCTGTATCGCTACTGCTTTCACTCCCTTGTAACTCAGCTCCTGCACAACTTCTTGGGCTTTGCTGACATCCATATCCACCACTGCTACAGCTGCACCTGCTTCACCCAACGCATGTGCCCAGGCACGACCAATGCCTTGTCCAGCACCTGTCGGTGTCAGCATACAGCCAGTGTACACTTATAACAGCAGCAATCTCGCTCTTGATATTTGTTATGCCGTTGGTAGCTGCACAGGCACCATGGACCTACACAGGTACCATGCTATCCCCAGCATCACTCTGCTGTAGATGAAGCAAGCGCACACCTGTTGTTGCTTACCTGTGATCAAAGCAGTCTTCCCAGTAAGTTTGAACCTCTGCAGCACTGTGTTGCCCTTGTAGCCGCACAGTACAGAGTCGGTAGCAGTAGATGATGCAGGGGCCTCAGCACCCCGGCTGCTGTTACTGCTGGCTGCAGATACCTCTGCAGGAGGCCTGCATCGGGTTTGCAAAACAGCATTCGTGGTTGTGTAAGAAAGCAGGACACATACACCAGTACATGGCTATCTTGGCACGTGGAGGAGACTGCAAGCTGGCGTACATCAGTCAGGGGATCTTGCATGCCAGCTCAATCACAACTGCCACTATACATGATGTCCCCAACTGCAGAATCTCCTACCTTCTCCTGACCAGGCTGACACCATCCCTGAAGGGCACCACCACCACTTCAACCCTAGGGTCATTGATAATCATGTTGTTGAAGGCACGCACTGCATCAGCTGATGAGTCTGAGACATTCCCAGGAGCATAGACACGACCCTGTTGAATTCCCCAACAGCATAAGCAGTAGTGGCGCGGTACAGCAGTATCGTAAGCAGGACAGTTTCAATTGGCAGTTGTGCATGGTACCACATGACTGAGGTTGCAGAAGATTCTTTGCTATCTGCTTTGGGGCTGTTGGCCTATATTGCAAGCACAGAATAGAGCCAAACCCTCACTCCAGCCCCCACTTACCTTCATCAAGCTGTTGTCTACCACCAGCAAGCCCCCAGGCGCCAGTAGGTGCTGGTCCATGATTGTGTTGTAGTACTGAGCATATCCGTCTTTGTTGGCGTCAAGGAAGATTAAGTCAAAACTGCAGGACAAGTGGGACATGTGAGCCAACCGACTATCCAGCATACAGTAGCAGCACTGATACATACAATTGCTCTAGTGCTTGTATTCTGTGCTTTGCTATTTTGATATGTGTCATAGTTCTATCGCTCATGATGATCACTACAAGGAGTACCAGTGCCAGCCAGGCTTCCGCCGAGGCAATTGTCCAGCAGCAACATGTCACTGATACAATTGCTGAGCTACTGCCTCTGAGGAAGATCTGGCACATAACATGTAACCCTGCATATGACAGTTAACAACAGTCTCTGAGAATCCACCAGCACGACCAACCTGGCTCCCCGTTGTCCCAATTTGACCATAGAATCCTGTGCAGATCCAATCATGGGCTTGATTCTGTCAGCTAGGCCGGCTCTCTCAAAAAATGGCGCTGAAAACTCAGCCATGTAGGGCTCAATGTCCAAAGGGATCAACTGCAGCATAGAGGGACAGACAGCAGCAAACAGTGAGACACCCCTCACACCAGTATTAATATCTGCATGCATGCCTGCATGCATGCTGTGCTAGGTAGAACACGTGCATACTAGTAGCAGACCCACTAATTCCAGGTGACATCCATTGTGTTCACTGTCGAGGACTAGGTTCCGCTGACTACTGCCACAATGTACTGCATCAGCACCATTGGACCATCGAGTGCAGTACAGGAAGGCAGCTAACTGCATCATACTGTCGCCAACAAACACCAGGATAAGACTTGATAGTCACAGTACCTGTCCGTCTTCAGGCAGGGCCTCAGCCATAGCTAGACTGGTTGTTCCCGTAAACATGCCGACCTCCAAGACACGTTTGGCACCTGAGGGACAACACGCACAATGCAGTGTCTGAACAAGGCAGTGTTTTACAAGGAGAAGGAAAAGAAAGCAGTGAGGTGCATTGATGACAAGTGCAGCTCACAGGATACCTTGGCATGAGCATGACTGTGCTGATGTACAGTGTAAGGGGCAGCTTGTCGCCGCCGCAGCAGCAGATGTAGCAGTGACGCGATAGAGCAGCTGCCACAGCAGCATGCACCGCTTCCAGAGGTGCAGGATCCACAGCGCACGTTGGCGTTGGATGCTGTTAGACTGATACTGTTGCAGGTCAACATTGACGAAAAGCCTATCTACTGTTGTTGCTGCATGCTCTTGAGGCCAGTCTTACCTGTTATTGCTACCAGCATCTTAAGGAATCTTCCCTCCAAGGTTCCTGCACAGCATTCCTTCTTCTGCAGGAAGATCGTCTTGCCCTGCTTGTGTGCTGCTGTCCAGTCATGTGTGAGAGACGCAGACACGAGGTCTTCAACCACCTGGAGTAGCAGGTTTGAGACAGCGCCAAGTAACGATGTGCGACACTATCAACCAGACCCAAGGAGCAGACGCGAGCTATTTACAGACAGCAGGTTGACTGCAGGACTGACATAGGGCACAGCAGGGCAGTCGTCTTTGTCCTGCAGCAGCAGGTTGTGAGCTCTAGCTATATGGGACGCTGTTTGGCGTAGAATGTTACCTTCGGTGGTGGGCTTGTAGCCTGTTCCAGATATGCATCAAGACCACCAGCAACATCAAGTGCCTGCTGCACCAGCTGCCTTTGCCCCTCTAGGCTGTCCTGCTTGAGTGCTTTCTGCAGTAGGTCTGTGATGACTTCAACAGGGGTGTCCGGCTGACCAGTGGCGTGTATATCTGGGGCACTTGTGGAGGTTGTGTTATCAGTAGGGCACATGATGCGTTTGGGCTTTGCTGCCTCGATGATCAGCCGTCAGGATGGTTCAACGTACTGTACAGCGTGCTTGATATGTTGCTGTATTCGTTATGCAGTACAAGTGGCGAGCAGATAGCTCTTGTGCGATGTATCACTACAAGGTGGGACCGATGCGAAGAACTGTACGAAGCCCACAGGCCTGGTATCGGCATACTGTTCCTCATCGAGTTAGTGACTGCACCCGGAATATGGTGTGCCATCCTTGGATCGCTGCCACTGTCGCAGCCACAGGATGCGCTCGTGCTCGCACGGCCACGCTATCTATGACGTGTAATGAGTCCGAAAAGTGACTCTCACAAGTTTCAGCCGCACAACTGTTGACGATACGATGTCGGGTATACTTGCATCGAGTTGCTGGGTTGGTAAGCGTCTGCATCGTGGCTGCTGGCATCCTTGTGTCAAGCGCGCCAAACAGCTGCAAGGTTGTGTTGTGGCCAGAGCATCCTGACCTTCGGGTGCGGACTTGTCGTGCTATTGGTTGATCGCCTCCATAAACGCACATCAAATGGATCTATCTGGTCTCGACAAGGCACTGCACGCCAGCAGCATAGCCAAGGCAGCCAAGGGTGCAGTCACAGGTGACCTACTCTTCTGTTCATCAGTACACCATTATTTCACCAACCACAGAAGTCACCAGCCACGTTGATGGCGCGTGAAGTATACAATGTGCACAATATACAAGAATATCACTGCTCAGCAGACAACAGAACCTCTGGCAGACAACATTGCTGCAGTGACAACCTTCGGTCGCCAATGCACCACACAGCTGGTGTAATGTCATGCTCAGATATCAACTTGTCAGCATATGGTGTTTGATTTCTCCACTGAGCCTGAAGTATCACTGTGGTATGCATGGTCAGGTGCTGTGAGTTCTGCTGCCAAGGCAGCTGCATCTGTGCTACCTCACGGCATGAAGGCACCTGGCAGTACTGCTGCAACCGCAGATGAGAAGATGAATGCAACAGGTGACGATGGCATACACCAATGCGATCTATGAGTCAAGTGTTACTTAAGTGCTGCATCTCTGGGGATTGAGCCATAGGCTTCAAAACTGTGTTCTGTCATTCTAGACCATGATTACAGATATCTGTCTCAGACCAGGCTGTGTTGGACTTGCAATCCCAATAATGTTATGTCCACTGAACCTAGGCTTGTTCATACACAGTTCATCATCTCCATTGCACTCGATGTGTTCATGTAGATGACAACTGCTTAACAACAAGCTTGTGTGATAAGCTGCGAAGTAGTTGCGATTGCCCGAAGAGTTTTCAATGTAGCATCTGGAACAAATTGGACACCTATTCTGTCATGCTGATGAACCAATGCTGATTGCTTCTGCCTCTTCTGGTTGTGTTGTACTTTCACAGCCAAGGTGTTCCAAGCAGTGCAGGGTCATTGGCTGTCAGCCTCTCTTGGCGTGATGCTTCAGCTGCGCATTGCTGACATCCTCGTCGAACACACTACTGCTGCTGCTGCCAGACAATCAGCAGCAGCAGGTGTCCCGTCGCACCAGATTGACACAGAGTCCAGCTCACAGAGTGTGGCCAGTGAAGGGCAAGCAAATGGGACTTCAGCGGCAGCAGCAGCAGCACATGCTGATGCGCCGGCAGGCAAGAATGCTGATGGCAGCAGCAGCAGCAGCAGCGACACAGCAGCAATGAGCATTGATCAGGTACGACCACGTGCATTCCCTACAATTCCATCAACACTATGTCACAATGCACACCAGGAGTGCACTACACTGCTTTATATCAAGATGGAATGTCGATTCCATGGCAATGCAACGAAATACCTACCCGCTGTCTTGCTGCTGCTGCTGCTGCATTGCTACAGATCGCTGCTGCCTGCGGCTGCACCACTCCAACCTCCCGCTCCCACCTCTACAAAGTGTTACGTGTGCTGGCTCAGTACGAGATGCTTGATGAGCATCCAGGCAAGCAGTTCAGCCCCAATGCAGCAACATATGAACTTGTACAAGGAAACTCCCCCAGTCTGGGTCACATGGCCGCTCATTTGATCAATAAACCAAAGTGGGATGCTTGGAAGGTCCTGCCGGAGGTAAGAAGGTGGTAGTATATTGCTGCCGTCAACGTATTGTGCAGTCTTGTTGTATCGTACCATGCTGAGCTGTGTTGTGCTGTGCTGTGCTGTTTCTCTGTTGACCTATGGTGTGTTGAGTCTCAGGAAGCTGTATAGCCCAGAATGCTATATTAGGCCGCATGACATAACGCACCTTCAGTTAACAGAGCTTTTCATAATCATTCATGTTTAATAACCAGATGCAGCAGTGCTTCTGGTCTGCAAGTAAGCATCATGCTTTCCTGATGCAGCAATATGGTCACATGGCATTATGCTTTCTATGCCGAATGCTATGTGATCAGAGGCTGCATCATAACAGCAATAATAAGACAAATATCTGTTTGCTTGTGTGCTTTCGCGATAATCTAATGCTTTGCCTGCACAGTATCATTCAATACTGCAATGCTGACTCGAGTTGAGCTACACTGCACAGCAGCAACCACAGCTTGGAGTCAGCATTGCATATGATGGTGGTGTGCAGCATTCAAGAAAGATCCCACATCAACAACGTTGCTGCTGGTGCTGCTGTAGGCTGTGCAGCAGGGCAAGACAGCGTTTGTGTTGGCCCATGGCATGGACGTATACCAGGTGGGTTATCTTGCTATTGAATATACCAATAGCATCGGTTCATGGGAATCAGTTGCCTGTCTAGTGTATATCCAGAGTAGTGAAATAATGGGACAGGCGCTTGACAGGCTGATTGGCTGTTCCATCAGTTCCAAGCTCTGGATAACAAAGCGATATTTGCAGCAGCAGCAGCACACTGAGTATCCATTCATGCCAATCGCCAGATTATACTTGGGTGTGCGCTCTACAGCCAGCTACAATGAGCCCTTGCATGCTTCAGATGCTCTGGCAAGTAAAAGTGTGCAACTAGTATATCTATATCCCTATCTTGGAGGCAACACTTTATAACCCTGCTGTTGCCCTGCTGCTGTTTTTTTGTGTCTGCAACATGTGTCTTATCACTCTTGTCGTCATCACCTTTCCCTCCTTTCAATCATCCATCAACGCCACCACAGTTTGGTGAGCTTCCTGACCAGACAGCCTTCCATGACGAGTTCTGCAACGCCATGAGCTACTTCACTAAGCACAGCTTGACAGGAGGACACACAAGCTTAAAGGTAAACCATTAGGTTATGCATCTGTAAACTCTGCTGTACATGCAGCACCCATGCAGTCTTGTCTTGTGCAGATTCCTATGCAGATCTTGTGCAGGACCCTCAGTTCGCTGTCACCTTAACTACTTTCCTAGCTTCCCTGCCAACATGATATCTTACAAGTACTACCACCGAACACTCTGCTTTGCTTATATCTATGTTGCTTTTATGCCCACAGGATGCTTATGACTGGCGCAGCAGTAGTGTGATTCTTGATGTTGGTGGTGGCCGGGGTGAACTGCTGTCAGCAGCCATGAGCTGGGCCAGTGGAGGGTGTAAGGGGTTGATACTGGACAGACAACCAGTCATTGACAGGTACGTACATGATGCAGTCTGCAAGATATGATATGCATTCCAGATGCGGATGATGATGTTGGCAGAGTTTTGCTGCAGATTGAGCAATAGTGAAAACACAATCAACGGCATGTTGCACTCGTTGCATCTCCGTTGTCGCCGCATTCCTGTGGTGGCAGATGGGGATGCATAGAGTGCAACACCATCACTGGTGTACTGCAACATGCTGCAGGCGTTTGTCAGCTTGTGCACACTTTTTCAGACCTATGATATCATCTAGCGAGGAAGGTGTTTGTAGACTGTCTATGGCTTTGCAAACGCTGCCAACATAGCATGCTTGCTTCATCAACAGGAGAGCTCTCATCCACTGCATCACAAGCATCCTGCTGTTTGCTGTCCCTCTGATGTGCAGTATTGACATTCCTGGCATGTTTGAGTCCAAGGGTGTGACTAATGCTGCCAGTCGTCTGACACTGGCAGCTGGGGATGTGAGAGAACCATTCCCACAAGTTGTCAAAGATGCAAAGGTAAACAACACCCGGATGCACTCAGTGTATTCGATGAGTCAACAAGAATACAGCAGTTGACAACCAGCAACTAGGCTGGTACGCTGCAGAAGCTACGCCGCATGACAAAGTTGTATGTATGATCCAGATCTCGAGTATGCCGATGTGTACTAAGCTACAATGGCAACATACAACCAGAGTGCTCGGAGAACCACACAGCTATCTGCAGCTGCTTGGTACTGCAAGTTCACATCTCTGGTTGCCTGTGTAGAGCAGAACGTCTTCTGTAATTGACTTCACTCTATAAGCACGCAGCTTTCATGTCTTACCAAGTGACAGCTGGGTGTGAAGCTGCGCTGCTGTTGTGATTGTTGCGATTGTGTGTGTTGCCCTGCGAATCACAGTTGCTTACACGTAACTGTGCTTGTTTGTCTGCTGATGCTGCTGTAACATACTCTACAGGTTGATACTCTACTAATGAAGCACTTCCTATCAGCATTCTCAGATGAAGATGCCGTACTGATTGTGAAGCACTGCAGAGAAGTGTTGACAGCAGACGGTGCCATACTGCTACTACAAACCTTGGTCCCTGAAGCCGGAGACAGAAGCCACAATGCCTGTGAAGACGGAGTAGCACCAGGTAACATGATCATCACATCTTGCAGACTGCACATATCACACTGCACTTTGAATGCATGTTATGCTGCTCCCATTGCCCAGAATGGCCTCACATGCGACTGAGCATGCTGTGCATCAGCAATCCTAGCCCTCGATGCATGTGTACGATGCAATAAGTACACTTCAAGGTTCATAGTATGAACGGCGTTGGCGTGTTTGATATTTTGTGCAGGTTTGTTCAGTATTGAGATTTTGGCTCAGTGTCCGGGAGGTGCCTGGAGAACACTGAGTGAGTGGGAGGATATCTTCAGCCAGGCGGGTATGGAGCTGACGATTGGATTATGACTGATCAGCGGACACAAGATGATCATGTACTGCAGCAGGGAGGTTAAAAGTCAGTGACAGCAGAAGATCTTCTGATTGTGACTGATCAAGGGACGCAAGATGATCATGCTAAAGCAGGAGAGATGAACAGTCAGCAGGTTGATTTCTACTTGTTGTAACAACAGCTGAAGCAGCTATGGCATAAGGAGCGTGGCAGATCAGGGTGCAAGGTTTGGCTGTGGTTCAACTACTAGTAGGTTGTGCAACGTGGTGCTTTAACGGTTGTACCTCGGTATACCGCCTGTGTGTGACAGGCAAACATGTGTTGCTGACTGGGTCAATGTCTGCCAGACATCTCAGTGAGTTGAGGTCATACCACGCTGTTTCCATACGTAGTAGTTCGAATGATTCATACTACCAAGATGAGTCTGTGCCAAAGGAGTGATAGGACCATTTGGTCAGGACTGCTGCTTGAGCAACGTATCGAAGCTGTAACGATGACTGGCTTCAGAAACATGATGTCATGTGCGTCGACGTTGTGGACTTTGCATGCCTGCTGTCCGAGAGATACGGTATCGGCGCACTGCCTGAAGCCCTGCATGGGCTTTAACTCAGCTGCTAGGCTTGCAACTCAGCTGAGCCGTGAACGGTTGCGCCGAGTCTACAGCAAGCCTTGCTCTGAGAGCAACTTGATTGCTGTCGTTCTGGCCTTCCTGCCCTCGAGTAAACGTCCCCGGCTGGGAAGCATGCAGGAGGATCACATCTACTAGGCCCTAGAGGTCGGACCTACGGGTTCTGGACCAAACTTTGAACTTTGAACCAGTGGCATTCAAAGTGGTGAATACTATACTACAGTGTGAGATCACAGCAGGTCCAAAAGAGTCAAAAATGGTGCCACTTGCAAAAAGATTATAATCTAATTAACTAATTAGTGATTGCAGTGATTCCTGCTCACTGTATGACACATGCCACGGAAGTTCCCGTTGCAACGTTGCTAACTTGCAACACCTGGCATCGGTACCACAACAACAGATGTGCAATGCTGCACACCTGAACAAGCTTCTGGCCACTGAGTAGAAATAACACAGACCCAGTGTCATGGAACTGGCAATGCAAACACTGTCACTGTCACAATGTTCCAAGCCTGGCGCAGATCATCTGCCATGATGGCCCTGCCACATTGGAGCTTCAGCAACATACACAATACCATAACATAAACAGCAGAATGCATACATGCAGTGCCATGATCTACACGTGCTGTCGACACAGAAGCCTCAAGGAGGCTCAAACCATCACCATATCCCATATGGTGAACAACCTCAAATTTGGCTGACCAGTGTATGCAACAGACAATTGCACAAGACCTGATCATAGGTGCTGTGTTGATTCTGTGCAGTCAATAGTATCCCGGCAACTGGACGGACAGTGCAGAGACAAATGCAACTGTCCGATCTCACATCAGCTTGGTATGGCCCTGCATCTGCTGCTCAAACCCAACACTCCTGTCCGCCTCCTGCCCACTACTACTGCTTCTACTAATGCTGTCCTCAATTTCCATTGAAGCAACCCTGCTGGCTGTACTGCCACTACTACTGCTGTGCACACTACCAACCCGAACTGCAGTGGTATCATCATCTTTGACTGTCTTAACGGCTGCTGGCGCTGCTGCTGATGCTGATGTTGGTGATGCCGGTGCTATGGTACTCGTGTGCCCACTGGGCAACTCCAACATCTTTCCTCCTACTCGTGATGGTTGAGCCGGATCGTGAGTCACCCAGATGATGGCAGCACTGCAGGACTTCAAGACTGACTCAACCCTACGACAGTGGTTGAACAACAGGATAATGATCAGCATGCAGACAGTGTCGCAGATCACCCATAGACGCATCCTGAGAAGCCATGTCAAGGAGCCGGGTGCTGCTCTCACTATGATTCGATGCGCAACATGGCGTACAGTGTGATCCGAATGAGATAAATTGAGTGCAGCATGATGGTGATGATCATTGTTGTCATTACCTGAGTGCTGCTTCCTGGTCACACGCACTGGTGGGCTCATCAAGTAGCAGTACTTGGGGTTTCAGAGCCAGGGCTATAGCTAGATGCACTCGCTGGGCTTGACCACCCTGTAAAGCAAAGCCATTGTACAGCTCACTGACATGGTCGCTATGAACAGTAGGTGCAGTTGCTGACACCTTGTGCAATGATCACTGTCAGATTCCCGCTGGCTACAACAGGAAGCTGCACTCCGACTTGGCAACGTCCGCTGTCAGGGTTGCGAGTATAGGGTGATCTACTTTGATATTCAGAAATATTGCAACAGAGACTCACCGACAGCTCTGACCATTGCTGATGTAACAAGGAGCTATCTAGTCCCAGATCAAGCAGAATACTGGACAAATCACCGTGCGTCCTTCCTGCATTACGCAGCAGACAGTGTTTGCATGAGATCTGCTTCGCGCTGTCTACTGCTGTATCTTGTGAGGACCTGAGTTACCAACATGCGTCAGCAGCTGAAACTGCTGCGGAGTGTACTTGTATGATGTCAAAGAGTATGTACATGGCATACAGCTTGCTTAGGTCATGCCTACAACCTGGCAGCCACATATACAATACCTTGCTGGCCAAGGCAACGCACCTCTCTGTGAACAGAACTTCTGGGCCATTTCAAACAGTTCCATAGGCGTTCCTTTGAAGTTGACTCTGCTTTGATGGACATAAGCTACGCTTGCCCGCCAACATGGCATGCCTACTTGTGTGGGGGTTTGCCCTCGCAGCTTCAGCACACCCGCCTGCACCCCAACGTTGATCAGCCCACGTAAACTAACATCCTTGAGGCAACATACATACTTCATGCTCTCTCGCGCATGTTGAAGCTACATTGCAGCCCCAGCGGGCAGCTTGCTGGTGCAACTGCCTTGGCAGCACAACTGTACTGCAGCTTGTGTCGCTGCAGAACATAAGTTGACTGGGGCCACATATCCACTTGACCACCATATGAAACAACACTACTACACATTTGTAGTTTGCTGCATAGCACTTGGCGACACTATGTGGTGGCGGGTCGCACGTGACGCACAGGAACGTCAAGCACTCCATGCAGAGGCGCAGGCGCAGTTAAATGCTGCAGTACATACAGAGCCTTGTTATACCTCCAGGGGATCCAAACATGACACTGCTCGCAGCAAGAGCGTCTTTCCCACGCCGGATGGTCCCCTGACAAACCAGATCTCTCCTGGATACACGACTAAGCTGATATCGCTCCAAAGTATATGACTATTTACACTTCGCTGAAGTTTGTGTATGCTAAGCAGAGGAAGATCAGACATAGGACCAAGTGGCAAGGTGATACACTGGTAGACAGCACTTTAGACACCACTTGGTCTGTGTGTGCCAAACTTTCCGGTAAGCTGCCGACACGATCCGACTTACACAGCTTGAGCAGGTGCAGCAACAGGGAGAAACAGGCTGTTTGATACCGCAGCACTGATGTTGGCTCGATCAATGGCATGTTACTTGGCATGACACATGTTAGTGACTGCAAGATAGTGCAAGTCGTATGTAAGCTGATAAGTGTGACCTGTAGTACACTATGGCGGCTGGTTACTTGGGTGTGGGGATCTGGAGTAGGAACATACCCACTAGTCACTTGTGGCTAAATGGTGGAGTGTTGGACAGTGTTGTTCTAGCTGTTGCAGCGTGTGTTGTAGGTCGCTGAGTTGAACTCAGATGACTGGAACAAGAGCAATATCTGGACTAGCAGTACTAACTGTGGTAGGAGACCACCTCCCGTGTAACAAACTCATCATCATCATCATCATCATCATCATCATGTAGTTGATGTTACCCATTTCCCAGCCATTCGCTGTTCTTCAAGTTAGCTTGGGACCTGGTAACACTGTCATCTGCAGCAATGCATGATGTGTTCCAGCTGACAATCAAGGCGGCATTTACTAAAGTGTACGGACATGTGCTCCATCGCAGTGCATGACATTGTTGAGGGTTGTTACTAGCAGTATGCTTCACTGATTTTGTGTGCTTATGTGGTCAGCATGTGATTGCACAGTACTAATGGCACAAGTAACCCACATGGCAGAAGAACATGTGCAGGTTGTGCAGGGACTCCCAGGACTCCCGGGCATGATGCTCGGGCCTTGAGGATCCGGACCTGCTCATTGAGGTTTCCAAGACTGCCAAAGAATTATAGCAACTCATGGCAGCATCTATACTACAGTTACAGCAACCTAGCAATGTAGCAGTGAGTATGCAGGTGTGATGGTTGTCACTTTGCATTTGCCCACCAGGATGGTGGCGGGACCTCGGGTGTCCACCAGGCTGGGACACTCCAAGAACACTTGAAGTACTCAGGATCGACCCACCCAGACGCACAGCTGTCAGGAGAGCCACTCAAGTTACTTCCCTACTCTTATTGCAGAGAGGTACCTTTGTTTCACCCTCTAACCCTTTTTGAGGGCATTTCGAAGGCCTGCAGCTGTGTGTTAGCTGCCCCTGGGGCCAGCCGAAGGCGTTATTGCATTGGAGTCGACATATGTATGGTGTACGTAAGCCTGATCAGCTGACAAGATTTGTGGCTTGCTTTCTGAGTACGGGAAAGCACCTACGTTTGCCAGTTCGTTTCGTAGTTTACTGAGCTGATGTGCAGATCATCTGGGTTTGCAAGAAAACACAACCGAAAGCCTCTATTGCGACTGATGATGTTTGGGTCCTTGTTGCGAGGCACACCATAATGCTGCAGTTGTGTTGACGCCATCAGCCAGGACTGTGGAAGTGTTTGCGACATGGAGCAGATTTACTTCTGCCAGTCATGCAGAGCAAGATTGATTTTAGTACGAGGTGACAGCGAACCAGGGAATAGACGAGCGGAGGCTTGGCCATCAGCTCTCCAGTCCAGTGTGTTTGACACCAGTAAGATTGATGAGTCTTTCATTGTCCTCGATGACAGACAGCAACCAGGTGTGTGGAGTTGGCTGTTTCCAGCTGTTCCTGACGTACCACATCCCAAGCTGGATTCATGTCGTTGCGGTGCAAACATGCACAGCATGCCATTCATGCAGACCACAGTGACAGCTGCTTTGTAGTCCTCCCGCATGCCAGAACCATTCTCGACCCAAGACTTCAACTCTTGTCAGACTTTGACAGGTTTGCATGCACGCTAAGGCAGCAGGTTGCGGTTGTCACGGCACCTGCAGATAACCCCTGCTTCACATTGCATACAGGTGCAGCTGGTTCAAGTGCTCCTGCAGCGAATCGCGGCCTTGAAGAATCCTTCGTGGTCCTTCCTGGAACAGCAAGTGTGCTACGTCCGAATGCACACGCACCAAGCAATGTCAGGGACCCAACAGCAGCAATCCCATCAGGCACAGCAATACAGCAACCACAGCAATACTCAACATCAGCAGCAGGACCTTCAGGCATCCCTGCAGGCACCTCTGCAGCAGCAGCCATCTCAGCAGCAGCTACAGCAGACAGACCATCAGCTTCAGGGTCTGCAACTATTCCTACACGAGCAGCAGGCAGCGGTCTTGATGCAAAGCTGGAGACATTGGCCGCACTCTGTGAGCTAGCGAGTACAGTGACCTGTGTTGATCATCCACTCTGTCTAGACTGTGCTGCTCAACTGAAAGAAGAGGTCGAGTCTCAGATAGCAGAGCTAGAAGCTGAGATTGCAGCTTATTCCAATGCTCTTGGCAAGCTTGAAGCAGAAGCACCAATAGCCCTTCCTGAGGTGGGCTGTGCTGTGCCTTAAAACACAAGTTATACTTTTATACTTTGCCCTGCATGCAAGTATTCTTTTCTCACATACACCAAGCAGCCTGTGGCTAGCACAGCTGCATCGTAGGCCCTGCAGTTTGCAGATTGGTTGTAACCCAGCAATCGCTATAAGCAGGTTCATACAGTGATGATGAATGGGGATGATGTTTTGCAGGAGGAGTTCCAAAGGGAGATGGATGACTTGGCGGCCCAGACAGCAGCAGCACAACAAGAACAGCAGCAAGCCGAGCAGGAGCTAGCAGCAGTACAGCGAGAACTCGCAGCTCAGCAAGCCATAGCCGCTGACATAGCAGCCCTAGAAGAACGGTATTGGCACGATCTGAACGAGTACCAGCTATCGTTACAGCAGCATATCAGTGACAGGGATAGCTTGCTCAACAAGATAGATAGGGCTGGCCAGCAGCTGCTTCTTCTGAAGTCTACCAATGTACTGCATGACACATTCAGAATATGGCATGATGGACCATTTGGGACGATCAGTGGTTTCAGGTTGGGTCGTACACCAGATCATCCTGTGGAGTGGGATGAGATCAACGCAGCATGGGGCCAGGCAGTGCTGCTGCTACATACCATGGCACAGCAGTGCAAGCTCAACTTCTCAGGTGGGTTGAGTCAATGTCACAGCAGCAGTATACCTTTTATCAAACAGTCTTGTTTTGGTATCTGAGCGGCACACGCATGCAGGACAACAGCAGATGTTGCATCACAGTTGCAGATGCAAACCATGCAAGGTGGATGCTACTGGGTTGAGGAGATTGTTGCTGCTGTTGCTGTGTGTTCCTGCAGCCTATCGCCTGCTGCCCATGGGTAGTCACCCTCGTGTCGCTGACAAGCGAGGCACTTATGATCTCTTTGGGCCAGTCAACAAGCTCTGGGGCAGCGCATATGACAAGGCAATGGCTGTGTATCTGGCTTGTTTGAAGGAGTTTGGGGACTTTGCACGTGCAAGGTAGGCAGTGTCTTGTCATTTGTGCTGCCAGATACTGTTGCATGTAACATGGCATGTACTGACTGCAGCTACTAGCTGCAGTGGCTCGCCATGATCAGGTGCCATAAGCACACAAGTGCACTGCGTTCGGCAGTGATATGGCAGCTGTGTGCTCTTAGTCACGCTGCTGCTGCTGCTGTTGTTGTTTATGTTTGTCTGTGCCTCATTTCAGAGACATTGCTGAAGGTCAACAGCAGCTGTTTGAGTTTCCCTTCGCCATTGAGGGAGACAAGGTATACAGACAATTTTGTTTGCTGTCTTTATCAAAGTATTTCAGTACAGTGACCAGGATGGTCTGAAACTCTACTGTACGGATAAGCATGGGTTCTGGTTGGTTGTCTGCAAATTCTTGGTGCTGATGCAAGGCAGTCAAAGGCTTTAGTGAGTGCGTAGCACTCACTAAAGCCACCCTAGTAAGAATTACGTCGAGGTGAACTGCTGATGGACCTGGTCGCATCGTAGATGAGTGACTGTTCTGCCTTTGCTGCAGGTGGGCAACTACACCATCAAGCTCTCCATGCTCAACAAGGACACTAAGTGGACTAAAGCGCTGAAGCTGATGCTGGCAGATTTGAAGGTCGCGCTGCAGTGGATGATACAGCGAGACATGGCTGGTCAGCAGAAAGCAGCACAGTCGCAGATGCCCAGCTTGGCTCAAGAAGGACCCACACATATGCCAGCTGCATAAGCTGACTTTCAAGATAGCAGGTAACTGATCGTGGAGTTGGGTTTGCTGTCCAAGATGTGCTGGTATGTATGGTGGAATATGCAAACACTGCAATGTGGGCTCGTGCTCAAATACTTTGGTGGTGCGACTTTGTAGTGTAACTTGGTGTCAGCAATGACATGTTGACGGAGCCTGCAATCAATGCGGTGTATGAGAGAGGGCGTGCTTGGTTAGGCGTCGACTTCAGTTGTGACGAGGATCGCTGTGCATTCTGGCGCGAACGTGATACCAAACACCCGTGGATCCCAGAAGAGGCTTCACGCAGCTATTGCAGTTGCTCCAATCACAAGGTTGAACTCCTGTTGCAGCTAAGCACGTCAATCATAATAGCAGGTACACCTGCCGTCAGTGCTGTGCCCTAACGCGAGCTATGCTGCCGGCGTGAACTTGCGGGAGCACTTGCTGCGGTCATAGGTTTGCATGTCGCATCAACGTTGCTGCAGAACGTAAACACACTTGGCTTGATACAGTTGACATTCGGTGCTTGGCAAGTTGTTGCCGCAGTTGCGGCCTCACAAAATCCTTGATTGACAATGAGTTCTCAAGATGCTCTAGCGGACGATCTAGCGGTATGACGTCGCTGCATGGTGCCAAGCTTGTTTGGCGGACTTGATCCATGGGGTGGGAGTGACAGTTTCGGCATGCTGCAGGCAAAGGCACAGCTGAAGGAACAGCAGAAGGCAGAAAAGGCAGCGCAGAAAGCAGCAAAGGAGGCAGCCAAAGCCGAAAGGGTAAACAGCCGAGCATGGCACCAGCAACTCACACTGCAGAAGGTCATCTGCTGACCTGCACCTATTCTGCAATACAGGCTCAGCAGCGTGGCGTGAAGCAAGCAGCACCCACTCAGCCCGATGCTGATGACCCTTGCGCTTCTCACTGGGGTGATTACCCCATGGTTCAGAGCACAGAGATCAGTGGCAGGCAGTGGACCAGGGTTGAAGAGCTGACACCAGACAAGGCTGGGCAGGAGGTAAGCTGACATTCCGGAACTAGACACAATGAGAATAATTGCGTATGCCTTCGTGTCCAATAACCCCTGGCATAGGGCAACAGATCAGGCTGTCAGAGGTGTCCTGCAGAAGAGACAGATGTGGCAGCAGCAGTTTGCAAGAGGACTCGCAAGTATTCTGTCCTGCAGGTCCTGATCCGCGGCCGCTTGTACACTGTACGAGGCAAGGGCAAGTCAGCTTTCCTGATGATGCGACAGAGGACAGCAACAGTGCAGGTAAGCTAGTAGTTTACAGCGCAGTGGCGGCCTTCTGCACATGTCATAGTGCTGGGCTCAGTGTATGTATGGCAGCAAGATTTCCACACTGACTTAATTTGCAGGAAGGCCAGGCTCCCATGCATGTTTAGCATGCAGCAGTCGGGAAGTGCAGAACAGCAACCAGCCCCAGGACAGGTTCACAGGAGCTAGGCATGTGCTGAACATAGTGGCTACTAGTCATAGGGCTCTCACTGATTTTATCTTGCCAGATGTTCAGCACTGTTCCTGGTGATGCCGCCGCTTCAGGCTGTGATGTTTGCTGACGAGGAGAAGGTCTCCAAAGGCATGGTGAAGTATGCTTGCGGCATCCCCAAGGAGTCTATTGTGGATGTGGGAGGTGTGGTGGTGCTGCCATCACAGCCAGTGGAGTCAGCAACACAGAAAGATGTGAGTAAAGAGCTTGACTACAACCTTCCGTTACCAAAGCACTTGTGTTTGACAGCCTATAGGACGGTGACAGATACATCAACAGTTCACGCAGGACGCAGTGGCTGCTACTGAGGAACTTTCGCATGAGCTCTGTAAGCAAGCGATGATGAGGGTGTCTTGGATGGCATGTGATGCTCTTCTGTCTGCAGGTTGAGTTGCAGGTGACTTCTGTGCGGGTCGTGAGTCGAGCGGGAGCCCTGCCATTCGAGCTCATGGATGCAGCACGCAGCGAGGTGAGATGGCAGGCAGGCAGGCAGGCAGGCAGGCAGTTGAGCAGTCACAGATGGTAGCAGCCCACTTGGCAGCTGATACCAGATCAACAGTAAAGCAGCAAGGTGGAGATCATACGCAGCTGCTGGTGGCAGTCAGTCCACATATACCACAACTACATGCTTCAGCACAAGCGTGCATCAAGCAGAGCACAGCAGGTGTTCAACATGTGGCCCAGTACAAGGCTCCAGGCAGCCAACAGCAGTGCAGCAGTCGCCACACTGCATGTGTTGTCCGATACCCACCTTGCAGCATGTATGTGCCCTAAACAGGTCAAGGAAGCTCACTTCTTGTGTTGTGCTTTGTCCTGCAGGAGGAGATCAAGGCTGCTGCTGATAAGGGTGAGATCTTGGCCTCAGTAAGTCAAGATGTGAGGCTGGACAACAGAGCACTGGACCTCAGAACTCCT
>JARWLF010001927.1:0-16828 GCA_029853055.1 Scenedesmus sp. KT-U
CACAAGTAACTCATGTACAACAACACAGCAAGCACACTGCATGTGCACCCAAGTTGCCTGTGTCTCTGGGCATGTGCTTGTACATTGACTGCGATGTCCTGAGTATCGATATGCAGATCAGCGCTATGATCCCTTACATGTGTGCAGTGCCCAAAAACCAGCTGACCAGTAGTGCAGACACCACATCTGCAGCACGACGATGTGAACCTTTGGTGATGGGAATCCACACTGCCAACATCTGGTACAAATCCCGTGTGTACACCAATCAAACATAAGATGTCAACACAAGGCAGCTGATCTAGCTATTAGTGGCGGGACATAGCAGCAGACCCAGGTCATTGCAGCTGTGCAGACACCTGCATGATGTTCTTGAAGCACTGCAGTAGAGCCAAACTGATTCAAACTTGAGCGTCACCAAGACGTGCCCTCCACGCTCCAACATCAATCATGATCACACAGAGACGCACCCCATGCCGTTTGAATTGCATATACTCGCTCCAACCACCTTAAAGGGGCTTGTTGCTGGAACTTACCGCCTGCAATGAGGACAATTGTACCTGAACGGATCCTACAACCATACAGATGTATTAGGCCATTGCAACAAGAGTGCCTGTCAACTGCTTGGAGGGCCAAGGACATCCCGCTCAAGCATCAGAGCGAGATGGTGACCTGCACATGACACCCAGTCAACACTGCTGCCCACAAGGCTGTAGCAGCTTACACCACTACCTTGCCACCACCATGCAAGCTGTGCCTCAGAACATGGTATCTCAGGTGTTGCACTCACAGACGCTACGTGAGCGTAAAGCACGTGATGTTGCAGCTCAATGACAAGGACTTTCATACATACTGGGAACTGCTCGTCTGCAGAATGCTGATGCTGTTCAATACCCTGCAAAAACCAAAGCAGGGACGACAATTTTAAAAAAGCATCTGCTCTTTCATCTTTGCAAAACAAAGTGCAGTAAGGCCCCATAACAGGCTGATGCAAGCAGCAAGCTGGCACCGCCCAGAATGACCTAATCAAAACACAACACACCTGCATACAACAATCTCATTACTAGAAGCACTTCGCATGGTAATCGGCCATCATGATGCCGTAAACTGCAAGAACACAACGATGCTATAAAGCATAGGGACATTCACAAGGCACTCAGAAGCAGCGCTGAATCCAGATAGTGTGCCGATGCAAGCCCTACGACAGTGGGTCATGCATGAGGCAAAGTATGCATCAAAGCACAATTTGGAACTGCTAATAATGATCAATATATAGCCCTCCATGCTGTGAGCACTTTGCAGCAGTAAATTATGAGCAATTCTGAAACAAACACATCAGTGTGGAGCACAGCACCCCCCACACATATCAGACATTTAGTAGCATTTGGATGCAGACACGCCATCAGGGCATCACCCAGAAGTGTCACCGGCTTTGGAAGAATACATATCTTTGCATGACAAGATGCACGACACACATGAGCAAACCTCTGGACTAGCTGTTTGAACTAGCTGTTGAAGGCAAACTGCACATGTCATCACTACATACCAAGGTCTGCATTCTAGAGTGCACAACACTGGCAAAGTGAAACAACTATCAAACTGCTTCAGCACTGTGCAAAATCCTAGGCTAGACCTCACAGGCATCATGTATGCAGCCTGTGCAAGTAGTAAACTGAAGACGCAACACATTGGTCATTTGAAAAAGATGGCAACATGCTGTCTCTAGTACTTGGGTCGGTACACCGCAGCATACTCGCTGTATAGAAGACGCTTTCGAAAGACTGAGGCTGCATTCTGTGAACATGCAACATCCATGGTTGATCAGAACATATAACGTTTCTAAACCCCACACAAAAGGAAAACCATTGACGTCATACATCCCGTGCCCATGTCTGCATATGGAATCTTGCCACACAGAACTGCAAGAACAATAAGTTGGAAGCTGGCATCCGGTTGACAAAGACACTTGCGCACACATCCCTTGGTCCTACATCATCATGTACTGATTAAAAGAGGATGCTGCCTGGCTTGCATAGTCACCAGTGAACTGGCCTAAGAGTTGGTGCTGCTGCAGCTGCTGAACAGGAGCATGAACCTGCATGGCAACCCCACTTGATCTTGACAGCTGAGCTGATGGCATCACCCCTGTGACCGCTGATGGGCCACCGTAAACATGCCCACTGACTGCACCCACACTGCTGGGACCAGAGCCAGTGCCATTCAGCTGAATAGCCACCCCCATATCACCATTTGAGTGACCGTACAGTAACTGCTGCTGACTGTGCTGCTGAGCAGAGCCCGACCCGATCATCATGGGCTGAGCACTGCCAGCCATCAGGTAGTAAGGGACTGCAGCGCCCATAGCCAATTGCTGTTGCACTGCACCTGGCGGCTGTGTAAGCAAAGGTGTAGCTGAAACATCGACCAATGGCAGTGATGTGGTTCCAAGTCCAGAAGGGCCAGCACCACTTATCATGACCTGTGTCTGCTGCTGGTAACTCCCATGGTGCTCAAGACCCCAGGGTGGCTCTGAATCAACTTGTAACATCTGCTGCTGCTGCTGCTGCTGCAGGATGCCAGGTGGCAGCACCTGACCAGCGGTGCCTGGAACTGGGCCAGCTGATGATAGGTACCCAGGTACACCACTGCTTGGTATAAGACTGGACTGCAGTGCACCATATCCACCCATTGACGGAACTGCAAGCATCATCTGATGTGATGACGACATGCTTGCTGCGCCAAGTGGCAGCCCAGTCTGAGACTGTGGGCCCTGTGCCACAATGTATGGTGCTGATGAGTGGGCTGGACCTCCTGAAAAATAAGAACAAGCACTGCCTAGTACGGAGTTCTGACCATGTGTCAGCTGTGGGTGCTGTCCAGGGTTGCCAGCAATACCTGCCGCTGTCTGTGGTGCTATTGCAAGCTGCTGGAAGGCCCCAGTTGCTGCTGCAAGGTTGCCAGCGAAAAGATCAGTCATTGCAGGAGAATTGGCTGGTGCCCTCAGCTCCTCAGGACTGTGGGCAAAGAAGCAGATGTTTCGGTTGCAAGCCTCTCCATGACCACACTGCAATCATGAAATGACAGCAAAGCAGGCATGCAATAAATATTCCTAGCTTGTATTGCTGATAGCTGAGGATTGATGGCAGATTGTCTCTGCATGTCGGGACCCGACCTGGAGGGCAACAGGTCAGGCACGCCGACGACGCAACATGTGGCAGAGTCAGAGGCAAAGACGAGGGCAGCATCCTGGAGGCCTGAGAGCAGCACTGCAGCCTATGGTTGTCGACATCTCGTGTAGCTGAGAGCAAGTGGCTCAGACAGCCGCCAGGTCATATGATTACTCACCAGAATTGTTCGGTACCTATGAGCAGCAACACACACACATGCGGAAGAACAGCAACACACATGCATAAGAATTTGATGAGGACATGTTGCTGATGAAAGCTGATGCTGTGGTGATACTCTGCGCATAGGGGAGCAGACTGCATCATGCACGCAGAATTGTGGCCAAACACATCAAGAGTGTAGGACATGTTGATCCATGAGATGATCATGCTCACTTGTCAGGGTGCAACCAGTACTCCAAAGCATTGCGAGCGAGCAAGCACCTTTCTCCATGTGAGCATTCCTTCTTCTGCAGGACAGGAGTGCAGGTTCAGCTGCTGCACACTAACAAACATATATGCCGCAAGTGCGTCTCAGAACCATGAACATACCAAGTCCGAGCAATGCGGTATGGTCATGCTTCATGGCATAGGGTTCTTACTGTTTTGTTGAAGTCACACATGACAGCCTGGTACATGTGCGGGGGACGCCGCCTGCCAGCTTCACCTGAACAACAGCCAAGACATCTGCTTATTAATGTCAACAAGGCAGAAATTGTGTTCCATGATCAGAGGTATAGCACTATGAGCCTACAGCAGGCCTAGGATCACCAGGGCTGTAAGCAGTGGTGGCAAATGCCCCAGTTCAAGGGACATGAGGCAGCTAAGTGCTCACCAGGATGGGCATAGGGACAAAGGCGCCAATTGTGGGGGTCTGCACCACAGCAGAGCAAGAACAGCGTTCAAAGCAGTGCTCAGTTGCATTCTTCAACCTGTACTTTGAAGCCAATGTAAGCTCTGCACGTATTCCACCTGCCTAGGGTTCATAAAATCCAGCGCGTCTGATAGCTGACATAGCATGCTGCCAACCACAAGCTGTGATAAACAATAGCCACTCACCCTGTCTCTTGCACAGCTTGATCTTGTAGGTGTACAACATGAACTTGTCGCTCATGCATCTGTACAGAGGCAGGATGTTTGAGTAGGGAGACGGTTATACATGCGTGCTTGGGACACGTGTACGCAAAGATCTACATCTCGTTGTTCAAGCAGTAGGCAGCGCACGCTGGCTGCAGGTCGCATGATATTACTGCTTCGGACGGCTGTTGTACTGTAGACACCCCTCATTCACCAGGCACATGCTTACAGCCCCAACTGAGCAATGATTCAAAGCAAATCTGCCAACACACGCAAGACACCATCAATACCTGCGCCGTTGCTCGGGCACCCCCGGACTTGCACTATCATGGTTGGATGCGGACGATGAGACCACATTAGCAGCCGTTCCAGCGCAATCGATTGGGGTTTGAAGGTTATGATCCAACCTTCCTGCTGCAGAGGTGCTGTCAGCCTCAACCGAAGCACTGCCTTCCATACCCAGAGCTGAGGACAGACCAGAGCATATCAGGGAAGAAGTCCCCGCGACATGGCACTGCAACTTTTTTGCATGTAGAATCTAGTACTTCTGAATATAGATACTGTTCCGAAGGTTTCCTGCGCTACGGCGAAGGGCACATCTTCATTTCTACTGGACGAGTGATCAGTACTGTACAATACATTCTGTTTCCATGTACTTTCAGCACATATCAGTTGTGCAGCTGCGTATGTACGGATCACATTGCGAGTTGAGCACTGAAACCGTCATGTTTCACGACCCCCTAGCCTGCTGAGGAGTACCCAAACCGATTCTTCATACCTGCATGCTTCATTATCAACAGGCTATGTGCAGCAGTGCATCGGTGAGCGATCACCCACCGTGTGCCGATTTCAACCGGATCCCGCATATGCTAACTCCGTTGACAGCTGATTGCAGCACACGTTAATCAATGCACTTGGACAAGCACTGAAAGGATTTTGTCACCGCGTTGGTTGGGACCCGGTATTGCTTCAGTACATCCTGGGCACAGCAGTTGGTTCCTTGTGAGTGACACCACTCCCACAGGTTCCTTCAGATAACCTGTATTTTTGAAGCAGTTGGATCAGCAAGGGAGAGATGCGTTAAGTGATATGGCAAAGCACAGGCATGCATAACCACGTGCCATATGAACGGGCGCTGCAGCCGCAGCATAATGAGAAACACAGTGTGGCCCAAGCCTCAGCAACCAAGTGTGTCTTGAAGGTTATCTGAGGGGGAGTGACAGAATCTGGTCCAATCGGCACAAATTACTTCCTGATGACACGGCTCTGTTTGGTAGCTTCAGTGCTTCTACCTGTCTCATCGTATTTTCATTCAATTTGCACCGAGTGTACACCGAGTTAGCAGCAGAGTTACCATGTACCGTATACTATACACCGCAAGTGTCATCTGTGATGTGCATTGCCCAGGCAATGAAGAGCATCTGTTGTTGCGATGTCCTTCTATCAGTCATGTTCGTTTGACATTTGCTTCCCTGGATTTCAAGTAAAGGTCAATCAGTTGTCTTTTTTCTGGATTGACATGCAGGGATGCTGTCTTTGTACAAGTTTATCTGCACATGCATGTCTTGGGCTATGCGGGTGTTTATTCACCCTCCATGATTGTTGTCCCTGTCACATCATTAGCGGTCATGTGAAAAAGACAGAATCGACATGCAAGACAAACAACATGTATTGATCAGTCTTTCGAGTTGTTTGGTCAGCAGATGTCTGAGAAGTGGGTGTTGTCGTGTATTACAACCTCTCGGAGGTTGACTCTGTGTGAGAGAGATATGGCATCCATCTGCCTGCCCCATAGGGGACATTCGCCCAAGGGCCGGAAGGCCGGAGCGGTTGCTTTTCTTCTCCTTCTTCTTCTTCTTGCAACATCTCATGTTGGTCTTGCATATACACCATAGTGTTGTATGCGACAAAGTGTTGTCGACGCTCATGTAGATTCTTCTTTTCACGATTTGTATGCCATCAGTCATTACACTTAGAGAAATCTGCCTTCTTCACACATGGAGGCAAGCTGTTCTGCTGACCTGGCACGTCTGGCACAACACATCATACACGATTGCAAGGGTTACAAGTTGCGTGTGAGTGCTGTTGCATCCCACGTTACGCCTCTGATACAGTGCAGCTTCTGAGCCAGCTTCCAATCACTCTGCTGCACACCAATGCTTATTCCTGTCACAAACCCAACTTCTGCAGCAGTCATACTGTTCCGTACACCTGCTGCAGAGCCAAAGGTCCCCTTTGAGTTTGAAAGTTACATGGGTCCCCTTCTCTCACTGCTACTGATCTAGTAGCCATAGCCCTGGTATGGGTCATAAGCTCCAGGGGGTGCTGGTGGCATGTAGCCATGTGGGGCGCCATAAGCGGGCATTGCACCATATGCTCCTCCTGCATTGCAGATGACACATAGTCGTCTCACTGCACCCACCGCTACATGATGCATGTATGTTGATGTTTATAAAGTGCGTAACAATGCACAGTGCCACAGAGAATGACAATAATTGCTACCATATGCCACAGAGACTACTATGAACGGCAGCGGAGCATCAAGCAGCAGTTGTTGCCATGACATCAAAGCTGCTATGCACCCACCATAGCCATGTGGAGGACCTCCAAAAGCAGCATGTGTTCCATACTGTCCAGCATAAGCACCCCTTGGTGGTGGAGGGGGTGGGGGAGACCTTTGGTAACCTCCTCGGCTGCCATGCCTGCGTCCGCCACGAGCAGCCAGGCCAGCATGAAGGCCTCCAGGCAATTCTGTGGCAGGGTGCTTGCGGAGATGAGCACCCAGCAGGATTGCTGCCTTGAACACCTGCTGAGCAGTACCTATGACCTGAGTGATACGATCACCCTCCAAGCAACAGTAGGGACTCTCATCTGGCTGCAGGACCTTGACAAATGCTGAAGACTGCTCCTTGACTGAGCGAAGGCCTGCAGCACCAGCTGTGAGCAAGCTGCTGGCCTGACTGGGACTGACCAGCAATCGAGCTGTGTGTTGCATGCTGCGAGCACGAGGGGCTGCAGGGGCGTCACCTCCCAGGGCAGGTATAGCTGCTGCAGGTGGTGTGGGCTGCTCCTGCTCAGGTGGTGCAACCTTGGCCGCGTCTGGCTGCTGTGGGGGCTCCAAGACAGTCACAGGATCAACTTGCTCTTGCTGACAGACTGCTGCTGCATCAGCAAGCTGTGCTGCTGCTCCAGGCTGTGCTGCTGCTTCCTGTGGCTCACTCTGACCAGCTGATGATGGGTGTTCACCTGTAGCTGCTGCTGTTATTGTTTGAGCCGCTGCAACACCTGCTACTGGCATATTCTTGCTGGCTTCGACTGCTGGACTCTTTCTAGTTGACGCTCCTCCATTGCTTTCTGTGCCTGCTGCATGTTCTGAGAGCTGATTGGGAGACGGCTTCTGCTGCTCCTGCTGCTGCTCCCCTCTTGATCCTGCTGTGGGAGCAGACACCGCTGTTGCTTGTGCGGTGGGGCTGATTGCGGCTGCACCTATTGATTCAGCTTCAGCTTCTGTGCCTTCTGCCCCGCTCGAGCCGGCTGTTATTGGTTCTGGGGCCAACTCCTGTTGTATCTGCTCAAGACCTGCTGCTGCTGTGGGTTCAGCATGCACAATCAGCTGTCGCTGAATGGCATGCAGTGCTCGCTCTGCACCACTTACTGCTTGTTCGGGGTCTTCTGGAATTGAAACCTGTATGCGTGCTCCAGTACTGCTCTGTATTGCTTTGACAGTGCTGCCACCCTTACCAATGATGGTCGCTACAGACCTGTCGAGCACCAGCAGCCGCAACACTACATCCCCTTGACGCCGAACAGATGGCGAACAAACAGACGGGAGTGGGGATATCCTTCCCTTGCTGGGAGAGGCTGCTGGTGCAGCAGTGTCCAATACACTGGCATGTGGTTGCTGCTGTTCATCATTGGCTGCTGGCACTGTCACATGTAAGCATTCAACACTCCTATCCTGGTCTGCATGATCACCAGACCGAGCCCTCTTAGCTGCCGGTTCATCGAGTTGCTGCCCACCCTCTGCTGCTTCACCGTCGGCGGCAGTGTCTGCAGTACGCTTTGCACTGGGCACCGAAGGCGCGATTTCTACGATTCCCGAACGGGCTGCACTGCTACCTGCCGTTGCAGCATCGACATGAGTGACCTGGGGGTGACCATTCAACTCTAGTGCTGTACTTGCACTGGCCTGTCCATCATCTATTGTGACTGAATCATCATTTGAGGCGTTGGTTTCCATCGTCTTATGCCCACTGCGGGCGCAGGCGCAAGAATAAGAACCCCCTACTAAGCACAATTGAAGCTGGCTAGAGGGTTTATCATCAAACGAGAATAATCAACACCACTCATCACTCGTCAACGCAAAATGAACATGATTATGATGTCTGGGGCTGAAGGGTACAATTTTGAAGGTGGCGCGAAAACATCATGTCCTCTGTCGTGAGTGCACCCATACAGTTGCAGTTGCAAGCAAGCAATGTAAACGTTCATGTCATCTTTGGAAGACCATTATACTGAACGATCTGTGCCTGACGTGACCCAACGTGTCTTGCACTGCGTTCCTTTGCTGTAACAATCCCTGGTGCTTTTGCACAACGTTTTGTTTAATCTTCATTTTTGAACAAGGACCATTGTAGCTGTAGACTGCACATCTGCACACAATGGTTAGTACAGCAACAGCACTGCACGCGCTGGGAGGTTACCACTGAGGCTCAACCGGCTATAGCTCTACTCTATATGCCGCTTTTCCGTCTTTAGAAACACAAAGCATGCAGCATGCCTAGCTGTAGTGGAACCGCGGCAAGGTTTATCGTATTTCGCTACTTTATCTGCTGCTGCAGTCTCAGGACGGAAGCAGATTCGATGATGGAGAGATGGGCCCGGGGTTGGACGACTACGAGCCAGTGCCAGATGACAATCCCGAGCACGCTGCCTATGCTGGCAGCCAGGATGGTACCAATGATGATGGTATCACCAATGAAGAAGAAGAGGACGGAGAGGAGCTTTTTGGTGATGACTACATGAGGTGGGCCGGCTGGATACCATTTTGCATACGAGCCTGCCAATCCTGAAAGCCACAATCGCTTTTGCGGCCAGCAAATCTGCAGAAAACCAAAGGCTGTACAGTAGAAAACGTTGGTGCGCAAGCCTGACAACATGAGTTGCATACTTGCAGATGCATGTGACAGATGCATACTGCATGAACAACAGTGGCAGATCACCTGAAGGCCTTGATGGCCCTGCTTCTTGCATGCTTTGGCACCTACTGAAGGGACTATGAGGCCAGGAGCGCCTTGGACAGCTATGAGTCTGCTGGGCTTGACAATGAAGTTACAGAGGGAGGCTATGAGGAACAGCTTGCAGCAGCACGCATGGCTGAAGAGGCCCTGGAGGAGAGAGATGCAGCAGGGCGCAGGGGACGCAAGCGGATGCCTGGAGCATTGGAAAGTGAGTGTTGATCATCACCCAACGGACTGAGCAGGTTGCAGGCCTCAGCAGCTGCCGTCAAACACTGCATCACTCCAACAAGATACCATGCAGTGTCTGATCTTGTACCGTGTCTGCCACAGGTATTGATGATGACTTTGCTGCTGCAAGAAGACGCCGTATGGCAGAGGAAACCACCCAAGATGACGATGAGGAGGAGATGGTGAGATGCCTGTTCCAACTGCTGGGGCATTGGCGAAGTGACTTGTTGGTCGACGTGTGACACCTGAACAGCTGTCTTGGCAGAACACGTTGGCGTTACTTTCTGGCAGCATGATGTCTGATGCACACTGCTGAAGCTTGAACGGAACACATAGCCAGCAGCAGCAGAGCTGGACAACAGCTGCCTGCATTACATGCTGGCGGTCCTGTATGTCTGTATCTAATGCCAGACAACTCTATCATCTGCAGGACTTGCACCCTACCCTTGATCTTGAGAACTACAAAGGCAAGGTCACAGAGTGGCTTGACAACGAGCCAGTGGCTGCAGAGGTGAAGCGTCAGTTCAGGAAGTTCCTCCGCACATTCAGAGACGAGCATGGTGACAAATACTACACACGAGTCATCGAGAATATGGTGCTGGGTGAGTTATATCATATGATGGTGCCGGATGGCTGCCATAAGTCAAGCTGCGGCAACAACCATGGAGCAACTGCTGCAAAATCCAATCGCTGGCTGGTTGACATGCTTGCACCTCAGGCCCTCACAGCACAAAGGACAGCGTGTTTAGTCAGACACTGCAAGGGATCAGCAAAAGCATGCTTCTGCTACCTGGTCATCAACAAGCTGACATTGTCTATGTATTTCTTTTGACATCGCTGTGCAGCCAACCAGCAAAGCCTGGAGGTCAACTGGCGCCACATGCACACAGTGACAGCCATGCAACCCATAGCAGCTGCATGTGCTGATGCACCCCGCAAGATGTTGAGGCTGCTGGATGAAGCCGCAACTGGCCAGGTGTTTGCTCAGTATCCAGACTTTGAGCAGATTCACGATGCAGTGCATGTCAGAATCACTGGCCTGCCTGTAGATGATTCCATCAGAGACCTCAGGTAAGAGCAACTGGGTTTGTTTCCTTGCAGCACATGGTGTGCTGCTTGTGATCACCTTCATTCCTCATAACACAAGCAAGCAGTGAGCTGGCTCCCAGGCTGTTGATGAGATGTCTGGCATGATGCTCGCCCTGCAGCATTGAAAGCCTCCGTACAGATGTCATATGTGGGATGCTGATGCAGCAAGTGATCTGAATGCAGGACCTGGCACTTGGGCAATCTCATCAAGGTCAGAGGTGTAGTGACTCGCCGCAGTGGTGTGTTCCCTCAGCTGTCAGTCATCACCTGGGACTGTGGACGCTGTGGCACTAAGATGGGGCCATTTGTCAGTCAGGGTGAAGAGCAGGAGTCGCTCAAGCCCAAGCAGTGTGTGTCATGCCAGGCCAAGGGGCCTTTCTCAGTGAGTACAGCACAGTGCACCACCAGCCTTAGCACTTGCGTAGAAGGCTGAAACGCGTGATGCAGTATTTCTTTGCTAGAATCTTGCACAAAATGGGCCTGTCAGTTGACTTCTGAAGTGTGACTGGTTGGTGTAATGTTGTGGTTACTCAGAGTGTGAAGGAACTGTGTAACAAGGTTCTTCATGTGCATTTCTGTGTCTTCCTGTGTAGGTAAGCGCTACTGAGTCAATCTACCAGAACTACCAGAAGTTGACTCTCCAGGAGACCCCGGGATCAGTGCCTGCTGGTCGTCTGCCTCGACATAAAGAGGTTATTCTGCTGCATGACCTGATTGACATTGCAAGACCAGGAGAGGAAGTGGAGATCACAGGTAAAGCTGGTCCAACCACTACTAGGCTGTATAAGTACAGTGAAGCAGCGCCTATGTCAGTTTTTGAGTGTAGCTCTTCATTTGTGGCAGCCGTTGGCAGCGAGCAGACCATGTCCATGCTACCTCTGTTGTCTGCCCTGGTTCTGTTGGAGTCAAGACCTTAATATGTCCCTGTGCAGGCATCTACTGCTCTGGTTATGACAGCAACTTGAATGCTCGCAACGGCTTCCCTGTGTTTTCTACACACATTGAGGCCAATCATGTCAGCAAAGCTACTGACGCCTGGAACGTGTACAAGCTCACTGATGAAGACAGGCAGAGGATTATGAGTCTGGGGCAGGATCCACGCATCGGTAGGTTCTTGCTGCTGCCAAAAGGTGCTTGGCTGGCTGGTTGTCCCAGGACACACAACCCAAGCACCTGCATATCATCATGACGTCCTCAATGAGCACAGGCCATCAAGATGATCAAGCAGAGACTTTATGCATCAGCAATAGCATGCTTGTGGGGCAGCTAGTGGGTATTCAGGAATCCTGCATGACTTGCTCATGGGTGATGTATGTGACCTGCAGGTGTCAAGATTGCCAAGAGCATTGCTCCCAGTATCTACGGTCATGATAACATCAAGATGGCTCTGGCACTGGCTCTGTTTGGAGGTGTTGAGAAGCAGCCAACAGACAGCCACAGGCTGAGGGGTGACATCAACGTGTTGCTGCTGGGAGACCCTGGTACTGCTAAGTCACAGTTCCTGAAGTATGTCGAGAAGACGGCAACACGTGCAGTATACACAACAGGTACAGTAGCTGTGGAGGTGATGACCGTGTGCAGCAAACAAGCACCTTGCCACATGTCGTTCTTCAGGTCGTGCTCATGATCATACAACCCTGTGCAGTTGTAGTTTCAGAGATGCTTGGGGTGCTTGGAGTCTTGTTTGTACCTGATCGCTGGCACTGATGATGTTGTTGTTGTCCTGCAGGCAAGGGAGCCTCAGCTGTGGGTCTTACTGCTGGTGTACACAAGGATCCTGTGACCAAGGAGTGGACTCTGGAGGGTGGAGCACTGGTGCTGGCAGATAAGGGCGTGTGTCTGATCGATGAATTTGATAAGATGAACGATCAGGTGAGTGTTGCTGTACTGTTGCAGGCAACTGCAGCTGTTTACCATCGCAACACATTGGGCTACAGATCAGTTATGGTGACCTCCTGAGAGATGTTAACCATCCACTCTGTTGGCTGGTGTGCAAACACCGGCCTGTCGAGTGCACAGGGCTGATGCAAAATCTGGTGTGTCCTGCAGGATCGTGTGTCTATCCACGAGGCCATGGAGCAGCAGAGCATCAGTATCAGCAAGGCTGGTATTGTAACCCAGCTGCAGGCACGTTGCACTGTGATTGCTGCAGCCAATCCTACTGACGGGCGTTATGACCCATCACGGACATTTGCTGAGAACATTCATCTCAGTGACCCCATTCTGTCTAGGTGGGTGTGTATAAGGCACAGCACTTTCAGCTGTTGCTGCAGCTTGGATTCTGGACTGCAAGCGACATGAAAAGGTCAGCTGGTTAGTGCTTTTGAAATTGTACGGACAGCCTGGCAACTCATTGACAAAACTGAAGCTTGCCATCGTGCCCTGATGCTCGCAGGTTTGATGTGCTCTGTGTAGTTCGTGACATAGTTGATCCTGTTCAGGATCAGCGCCTGGCAGAGTTTGTTGTTGGTAGTCACGCAGCCAGTCATCCTGAGGCAGAGGAGGAGGCGGAAGCCATTGAACAGCAGCACCAGCAGCAAACACGGGACCCAGATCACATTGATCAGGACTTGCTGAGGAAGTACATCACATTTGCCAAGCAACAGTACAAGCCAGCTATGAGCCAGGTGAGCATGTGCTGGAGCGATATACGTCTGTGCTGACCAGTTGAATCTTCCTTGATTGACAGCAGGCTAGTTGAAACCATGTCACGTCGTTGCCTATCAGGCATCATTGCTTAGACCATTTTGCACTGCATATGCTTTCAGCCAACAAGTGATTGTTTTGTTTCTCCTGTGCAGACTGAGTTTGGTAGCCTCCAGCAAGTGTATGCTCGTCTGCGTAAGGAGTCTTACCGGTCAGGTGGCTTGCCCATTGCTGTCCGCCATCTAGAAAGCATGATCCGCATGTCAGAAGCTCATGCACGTATGCATCTGAGGGACAGAGTGACACAGGAGGATGTGAATGTAGCCATCAGGGTGATGGTGGAGTCCTTCATCAGCACACAGGTGCGTATACGAGGGCACCTGCAGGGGTTGGCTTGAGTAGGTAGATATATGCTGTCACATGCTGGCTGGCTGGATAGATGTAGGGTGCTGCAGCACACCACTGCCGACAGATGACACTGCATGCAGTTGTCTTCTGCGAGTCAACATGCATGTGTGCTGTCTTGATTGCTTTGCTGAGTACATCAGAAGACTGATCCTGGCTGTTCATGTATGCAGAAGTACAGCCAACAACGGGAGCTGCAGCGTCAGCTGCGCCAGTTCATTGTTACTGGTGCAGACTTCCACCAGCTGCTGCTGCATCTGCTGCGTGAGCTTGTGAGGGAGGAACGTAACAACTTGAGACTTCTGGGCAACATGGATGATGAGATCCAAGTGCCCACAAGGTAGCCATTCATCACTGTAGTGCATCAATCATTGAGTATGACTGTTAATTGACCAAGTTAGCAGCGATGTCTTGTGCATGTGGTTGTGCCTTCACTGAGGCCATGGCACTGCCTGGCAGGCTTGCAGGAGTTTTTCTGCATACATCAGACCAACATACCCACATAACTTGCTTTGGTATTCAAGCTGAGCTGCATGATGTCCAGGCAACTGGTAAATGTTTGTGTTGATCACTGCAGGTGTCTGGAGGACAAGGCTCGTGAGATCAACATCACAGATTGTGTTGATTTCTACAACAGCAACACCTTCAGGAACGCAGGCTTCCAGCTGGATCGCTCTGCAGGCATAATTGTGTACAGCAACTGATGTTGTCAGGCGGGTAAACACCTGGCGGTGGCATGATGCTGTCTGATCAGCATAGAGTGTACAGAAGTGTCTAAGATGTGCTAGATTCAGTTCTCAGTGTGCACTTTGCAAGTCAGGAGGTGGATGCCATGATTGCTCACAATCTAATTGGTTGGCTGGCTGTGTCTGCATACTGCAAAGGATCAGTGCCTCGATCGCCACAGGCTTCATTAAACTGTTGTACAGAGATGCTTAATGTCCATGCAAAAGTTCAAAGCAAACCCGCTATGGCAGTGCGATGTCCATCGTTGATGTCCATTTGGACTACACCTACCAGCCTGGTAGTACCGGTAACTATACCAACCGGGTTGCTGCTACATACAGAAGTCAGTTTGTCCTATGTTCAAGGGTGGTGTGTAAAATAGAATCATTTCCAAAAGAGCTTGCTGTTATGGCAACACTGCTTTGGGCCACAACACAATGCTCAGCTCAGACGCACAAATCAAACAAGTCATGCATGGCTTCTTACGTGAAGCCGTTTGCTGCCATACTGTGCCAGTGGGAACGCCAATCATGGGCGATCAGAGTTGGTGTGAGTCTACAACCTGTGACAGTCAGTGCTGCCTATGGTATAGCATGAGCTCACCGGCAAACTTCGAGTGAATAAGTGGAGAGAAATGATAAGCTGGCACATGCAGCAACACTGATGCAAAAAACAAATATGCTAGCTGCTGCTAAAGCAAGTTGCTAGTATTGCTTCAAAGAATATTGACAGTGACTTGCTGCAAAATCATGAGCTTGGCAGCTTCTGCACACATGGTGTGTTCAGTGAACGCACATCAACATGTCCATCAGAAAGTTGTATAAGCATGCTGCCCTTGCATAAGAATCCTATCAGTGACTTTACACTCAGTTCACTCAGTTGAACGGTTCAAAGTCTGAGACCACTGCTGTCTATTGCCTGCATCATTTCTAGAAGAGCAACCAGCAGTCTGTGCTTCTCCAACCTGTATCTGACAGCCACTCTCTTGTAAGGAGCTGTCTGCTGCTGCCACAATGCTACCTGCTGTTCTAACTCTGAGAATTTCAGCCTCATCTCATCAACCTCTCGCAGCTGCGCTGCAGTGGCTGCTTCCAGCTGCTGCAGTCGCTCAGCTGCCTCCGATAGTGAGTCAGAAGCTTCATCAGCCACTGCAACAGTGGTTTGTTGAGCCTCAATATGATATGATGCCTGTCGTCCCACTTCCTGCATTGTAGGTGGTTGAGCTGTCTGCGCTGCACTAGCAGACGCAAGATGCTGTTGTACCTGCTGTACTTGAGCTTCCTTGGCCTGCAGGGCCTGCTTAAGCAGTGGCACCTCTTGCTGCTTGTGAGGCAACAAGGTAAAGGCTTGTAGAAGCTGTTCATCTGCTGCTGCATCCACACCCAACAGATCCAGCTCATGCTGTATTGCTGCTGCACATACAGCCCGGGCTGATTGACTCAGCTGTGCATAAGGGACTGTGTCACTGGCACTGCTGCTACTACCCCTAGGAGCTGCTGATCTGCAGCATTCTTCAAGTGCATCAGCTGCAGAGACTGGCAGTCCCTGAAGCGTGAATGCAACCTGCAATTGCAGCAGCAGCATATTGATCCACCATACTGGCAATACCTCAACCTGGCAGGCAGTCTGTGACATCATTGAGCACAACTTGTCATGCCGCTGGCACACACATGGCTCCAACATTTGATGATGAAGATGACAGGCTGACAGAGTGTGCTCTGACACCAGCTGAACAGATAGAACATTCAGTCAGTGATCTTCACTCACCTCTGTCAGCACTTGCTGTTGTGAGGAGTTGCTCGGGGCCAAGCCCTGTTTGGTGAGGGCATCTAACAGACCTCTCACAAGATACCTGTACAGTGACCCACAGCATGATCAAGCACCCAGTATGGTTGTAGTGCTGCTGGTGTGCAGCAGTGGTTTAGTATGTAGGGACATCAGTGCCTGGATACAGCACTAATGCACCAAGTACTGCATTGTAACATGACCGACTTCAGACGTTGAGATGCCAATGTTGAAGAAGTTAGCATGCATGCTAAGTGTGGGAGATGCAGGATGTCAGAGCCTGCAACCCAACTTCAAGTGCCCAGTATGCATGTACCAGAGGTCTGATCCCGTTCACTGCTAGTGTCGTACACCGCACCTGTCTTGAGGGTTGCCAGTCTCTACAAAGCCATACAGCTGCAGCAGCAGGTCATTACTACTGCTGCCGTAGTTGATGAGCACCTGCTGCCCTGCTGCCCAGCTCCTAGCAGC
>JARWLF010001932.1:0-10674 GCA_029853055.1 Scenedesmus sp. KT-U
TTGCGGCAATCACACACCCCCAATGCATCAACAGAAGGCAGCAATACGAAGCATTCTGCTTCTATTTTCACAGACCAGCTGCCCTGGTAGAATCTTTTTGTCACCCACTGCCAGCCTTTGAACTCTGCTCAACAAGTTCCCAATGCATCGTGGTCACCGAGCAGTTTCAACAAGTCCCAACGCCGCTTTGGGACTGGCCTCAGAGGCTGTGACAACATTTGATCAGAGACTCCACTGCATACACTGTATGTAGACCACGCTGCACACCACCAAAAGACAACTTGCAAGACCATTGGGGCATGATGCTTCGTCAACCACTGAGGCATGATGCTTCGTCACTTGTAAGAAACTCGTCAGAAAGCTGGAGATCACCAATACAACGAGATAACACACAATGCACGGCACTCTGTGTGCGCATCCCTTGCAGAACTATGTAACAAACTCATCATCATCATCGGACACACAGTGTGTAGCCTGTGCTGACAGCGGGACGCATGCAGCATTCCACTGCTAGTATTGGCATTCTTGCACAAGTCTAGACACGCAGATCTGCCAACGTTCAACAGTCTGCACACATGATTGCCCAATGTTTACTTGCAGCAAGCTCCCACTCCCCCTGAGTCACCCCCTAGCAAACTGAGGTCCATGCAGCACCACCACAGGCACCCCTGCATGATGCGCGGCAAAGTCACTCACACTCCCCAACAACCAGTCAGCAACAGTGCCCCTACTGTGACCTGACAACACCAAAGCAGCAGCAGCCAGCCGCTCAGCTGTCACTACTACGGTGCCTGCAATACCTTGGACTGGATCAGCACCATAGTCTGTGATCACATCCAGCTGGAAGTCCACGTGGTGTTGGTCCAACAAGGGGCCCAGGCGTTCAAGTAGCATTGCCCTCCAGTGGGACTCCTCAACCTGCGGCAGCAGCAGGTGTCATGGCAGGAAATATATCTAAGAATTCCCAAGTTTGGTATGCGCCCCTTACCTGACATATCAATAATCCTTGATGGAACAGCTGTTGCCGTTAAACATGTCATCATCCACTTACAACAGACACTGCTGGCTGACACGATTGTTCATGTTGCTACATGCTGCATATGCAGCACGTGCCGGTGCTGGCTGACATACAAATTGTCTTTGTATACTGTGATACTGGTGCCGCTTGCAGATTACATTCAAGCTCAGTGTGTAAACAAAACCACTGAAATATCTCGCTTCCTTGCTGACCTGTGCCTCTTCTAGCTGTGGTAGTTGCAAGCTGTACATCATGCCGTCAGGAGCGAGACTGTAACTCATGTACGCCGGGAGAGCAGGGACCTAGCAGCACCACCAGCAGCAGCAGGGAGTCTGTTTCAACACATGACAATCACCAAGGCACAACAATCCAGTGCTACTCACTGAGCCCAGACAGACATACAGCAGTAACGGTAGAGATGATGGGCAGCAGCAAGCTGCTACAAGTGTGCTTGATCTGTTGCATATGCTGCACAGCGACTGAGTGCCTTGGAGATGCAGCAAAGCCCATGTAAACTCCTGTGTTGCTGCTGCCCTGATGGTGTGTAGTAGTGGCATCACAAGGTCTGTCTCACCACATGTAGTACATGCAGCACATCCCCAGGTCTCCAGAGGTGCTGAATGACCCAGGCCACTGCCGCATAGCCCTCATCACTGTCATCAACAGCAACAACAACACTGCGACCCTGGAACAAGTATCAGTACATGAAATGCTCAGCTGGTACCAGCAAGCCCCGTTCAGCAGTCCAAGGCCAACAGCTGGTATATGTGCAATTGGTCAGCAATGATTCGACCAAGCTGCTCACAGTACTGAGTCTCAGAAGCTCCTAATCTCAGAAACCTGCAGCTCAGCATCCCATAAGCAGTGTGCTGTTTGTATACAAGGGATCAAGTGCTGCTTACCGAAGCTGTAGCAGTTTCACCCTCCTTGTTCTGCTGCTGTGTGTCATGCGAGTAATCAACAGCTGCTGCTGCTGCTGTTGTCTTCCCTGTGAGGCCGCCAGCAGTTGCACTGAGCAGCCACTGCACTTCAGCATCTTTGAAAGCTTGCTGTGCTTTGCTACTGCTGCTGCTACTTTCAGTTGGCCGATGGAGTACGATGATTGGAACCTGCAGTCATACATGGCCAGATAGAGGTATGTGACGTTACACCATCTGTTATATGTCACGTTGATTTGTGACATGTGCCACAGCTACCGTGTGCGTGTCTGCAACTTGCCTATCTCAAATCTGACCTCCGTCTTAACACCGATGAAAAACATCACAGCGGGCTGAGCAACTCAAAGCTCTTTCGCAATGCATTCATTCACACCAACGTTGCTTCCGGCCTTGCATACCATTACACAAGAAGGAAGGTGTCAACACTCCACACTCTTCATACCTCACAGTGATGCACCAAGTTGGCCGCCACACTGCCATACAGCGCCTCCTGCAGCCCTCCCTTGCTTGTTGATGCGATCACCACTGCTGCTGCTCCTTCTGCTGCTGCTGTGGCACACAGTCTGCTGCTGATGCTGGCCTTGGTGTGACTGGCAGCCGCCGCAGCAGCAGCAGCGGCGGGGCCAATAAGCACCTGGAAGGAACCTTGTACCTGGATGGGATACAGCAGAATGGGCAAAGACACACAGACGGACACCAGAGTGGGCAGAGTGCACAGGATCATCTGCCGAAATATCAGTGGGCTGCTGACTTGCATGTGCAGGATGGCGATTGGCGTCAGCTGCTGCGTGGAGTGCCCTTGAACCAAACGACAACTGCTGATGACAGCAGTCAACAGAGCTGCTGCTGTTTTTGCTGTCGTTGCTGTTGCTTACCCCCGCAGCTTCAAGTATGTTCTTGAACTTGTTAGCTAGATGGTTATCTGCCTCTGCCAGTGCCTTCTCAGCTACTAAGGCTGGATCTACTCGTGGCATTCTCAGTAGTCCGGCACCAGGGACAGCAACCAGCTGACCAGAGGAGAAACCAGGGACACAGTGAACCAGATTAAAGCTGTCACCTGTTATGATAGTGCAGGATAACGCTGGTCATGTGATACATCAGCACTGCAGTATGCGTATCCGTGGTTGAGCAGCACTGGTAATGCTGGTATGTGTGGTACAGCAGATGTGGGAGTGGGGCTACTGTGACGAACAGACATCTGTTCTTCGACCAGAATCTATTATAAGTTGTGTATGTCTAGGACAAGATGTTGAAAGCATCGATGATAGGAATAAAGGGCATACTGCTGATTACACAGTATCAATATACTTTGCAGCAGATATTTGACAACTCTCACCTGCCCGGTGAAGCTGTTGGGCTGCCCAGTGCACTGCATACTCAGAGTCCTGCATAATTCAATTGGTGGCAAGAAACAGGTCGAATGTGGCTGATTTTGTGCAGTTGCCAGGTGTTGCCAACATCAGCTATGCTGCTTTTGATGAGATTGCTGCAGAACAGGGACTCTGCTATGCGTACTCAAACTGCTGCGACCTACTATACATATGTTTTTTAACTATGTATGTCATGCAATAGCTTATTGGCGTGGCTACGTACCGGACTATCATCTACTGCTAGGATGAATGTTCTGTTGGACCTGCTGCTGCCAACATCTGCGCCTGAAGCCCTTATGTCACCTTCTTCATCTACCAAAGCATGTATTTTGACCTTTCTACAATCAAATCTAGCGCAGAGGCCTGCGGTCTCCCGGCACGCTAGTGTCGGTGTTTGAGTCTGGTGCCAACTGGGTTTGCAGCCCGCGTGCTGCTGGTAATGCTGCAAGGCCTCCGAAAGCATCCTCAACAACTAAAACAGTACTAACGTAAACGTAACCAAGCTCATCAGGATGGGACTAAGAGCGCAGCGAACTGCTAACGTGTCGTTGGCAAATCACCTTCCCGTGCTTGCAAATCCTGAGGGAAAAAGCAGTTCTTATCGCTTCTTGACCTTGCTTGTGCAATGCGTAACGAACCGCTCAAACTTCCTGCTAATAATCACTACCACGTGTCAACCAGTGACTGCTGTACTTCCACAACAGCACAGCCTGTCGAGCCGTTCGGCTTCAATACAACAGTAGGTTGGTTATGGCAAATGCAGTCTTCAATCAAGCGCGGTCTGAAAGCGAGGACGCGTGAGCAGAAGATGTTGACAGTTACATTATTGGCAACCTCTTCTACTCAGTTTCACACCCCTGGCGACTACAGATGCAAGCATGTCAATCCCAACTGATCATTTGTCCTGTGCACCAGTGCAGTTAGAAGGCACCATACCCTTGCTACATCACCTCTGAAGACAGATACACATACGCTCGCCTTGCAAAGAAGCGATCCACAAGCATATTCAACGCAACATAGTGCACAGCGGTGTCCTCCGTACGTCTCTGGTTGCCAAGGAAGATTATCACTGACAGCAAGAACGACGCCTTCACGGTGATAGGATGTCACACCAACTCACATCCATGCATGAGCCACGAAGCAATACAGGTATTCTCACATGCTTGAGCTGGATGGCACACAAACATGTCATGTATGCAGCAAGGTCAGCTGATAGAGAGTAACAGCAATAGATGCCATGAGAGTATCGTCAAGCTGCATCTTTTCCATACCAAGCCACATGGCAGCAGCGACATGGCTCTCAGCAGGAAACACCACTGCCACAGTGGCAGCATGCAGAATCTGCGAAAACAATTGCTGTCACAAAGTAACCTTCAAATGCTGACAGCATGCACGGCGCCCTCAAGTCACAACCGAAACCCCACCTCAGCTTTACTCAGGGCAACAGCTGAGGAAGCCAAGGCATCCAGTACTCCCAAGGAGCATTGCAGAATGTACGTCATTATCAAGCCCGTATTCAGCTGAAGCACACCGTCAATCTGCCTGCCTCTGCGGCAGGCTCAGCCAAAAGTCAACCCCACTATGCTGGATACAACATCACAATACTACAGTTCACAAAACAGTGGGATATGCTACAGCTGCTGATATTCATGCAGTCATGATGTGCATCAACATTCCGAGCCTCATAGAGGTCGTCCGGGATAATCACAGTAGCATGGTAAAGGAAGCCAACAGCATGCAGTCCGTACATAACATATTCAGACACCTGGTTTGCTGCCCTTCCTCATACACAGGGCAGTACATCACAACAGCACCCGGGAAGATGCACCCGTGACTGCTAACAGCACATGGCCAGACGAGCAATTGTTGTGTGACGTTTGACACTTCCAGAACTACCATATCTACTGGCCATAAGCCTGCTACCACTGCAACAGCGATAGGCAGATCTGATACAAGAACATAAGCCAGATAAAAAAATGCATGCAAACACCGGTCATGCATATGACGGATACATGATGCTTGATGTAGTATATGAAGCACCTTACACATGTCTGCTTATGCAACACCAGTGGTCCTGGATGCATTAGACCTGTTGATGCCGGAGGTAAGGTCACACAATACTTGCTGACAGCATAGGTAACGACCACCGACCAAGTCTACTGATGAACAACCACAGCACCTCCGTACGCACACAAACCTGCTGATTTAATGTTGCATGGCATGTGCCACGGTGCTGGTTGCTGTCAGCCTGTGGGTGGTCTCCACAGCTCTATACTGCAACCCAGAACTGGGTACTTGTCTGCAAACGCCCACACATCACTGCCAACATTGCTACACCTGCACTTGCCAACCTGCTGCTACTAGCAGACTCATAGCTCTGAACCGAGCGCAACCCGAAGGAAACCCTTGCCATACTGCTAACAAATAAACGTAAGAGTGCTTCAACAGCACCGCTGGGAAGCTGCAACTGCGGCATACTTCAGTTCCTTGCCCATAAGACAATCAGCTAGCCACAGCTGTAACGACAGGACCTCCAGGGAATGAAGCTGGCCTGTTGACTGCTGCACCAGCTGCCATCCCAGCTGCCACTGCTCCTGCTCTCTGCTGAACGCTGTTGAGCATTGTGACTAGTCCCTGTAAATCATCCACAATGACACCTGTGACGCCAAGCTGCTGCTGCCTCATGACCCAGTCCACATCATCATTCTCCAAGCCATATGTGAGCAGCCTCAGGCCCTTGCTCTTAGCCAGAGTTGCTGCCTCTGGGTGCGACCTCAACGCACCAGAGTCAACCACCACACCAGACAGCCTGGCTGACATGGCTTCTTCAACAGCTGCTTCTAAGCTCATACGACGAGCGTCAGCATGCCAGTCCCTGCCACCAGTTGACAGAAACATCACTGGATGCTGGTCTTGAGCTGCACGCAGCGCCCGACAGATGTCTGGATCAAATGAGCTGAAAACTACCTGTCGTGGTTGCTGCAAGTGCCCTGTTTCGCTGCTACTGCTGCAGCGGCTGACAACTTCTAGTATGGGCCTGACCATCCGGTTGATCTCGTCAGCAGGTGTGACTGCCATGTCATCTGGGGTTGCCATTTTGACCTCAATGTTGAACGCCAGATGTTGTGGCAGAGTGGAAAACAGCTGCTCAAGGGTTGGGAAGCTGTCATCTGCCTCACAGCACCAGCGCATGCGCTGCGTAATAGCAGCATCAGTTGTCAAAGCTGACTGCACAGGGGGTGGAAGGTCAGCCGCTGTTTTGCCTGCTGCATGCTTGAACCTCCTGACAACAGCTAGCTGCTGGCATCTGCCTGATGCTGATAGCTCCCCCAAGGCTTGGAACTCAGCAGCTGTAAGGTCTGATATTGCACACCGAGTGGGCTGAGCAGGGTCACCGTATTCAACTGTGTTGTCATGCCAGACAACGGGAACACCATCCTTTGTGACCTGGACATCAAACTCTACAAATGCGGCGCCGCTAGCAGCAGCTGCTTGGAAGCTGCGTAAGGTGTTCTCACGCCAGGCTGGTGTCAAACTTCCGTTTCGAATGACGTTTGCCCCCATCCTACGAGCAGATACCATGAACATCAGTAATTTGACCACCGCCGCTGCACAGCAGATGCTGTAACACAGGTAAACAAGAAGATGAAGCTAACACAGATCCTGGTTAGCACCAGAACCAGAACATTATTGTTGCGGTTGATTGGCTGACATTACAGCAGCGACAGCATGCCATGGAGCCAAGTGAAACTGCACTCGGAAGTGGTGCAAGGCCAAGCAACTGTCTTGTAAGCAGTACATGCCAATGGGTCGCTGGGCAGGTAAACGTGTTCAGCAGGATATCATAGTTGAGATGGTCTTATGCAGCGCCTGTGCCTCTGCGAAACGGAAAAGATGCTCAGCGGCACGCACCCACGATGTCCTCCCAGTACCGGGTACATGGCTTCAGGGCGAACGTCCATAATACTGCCCACGGGTGGTGCTACCATCACTGATGGCAATGGCATGACCTGCATACAGAGGACTTGCCATGAGCACGTTCCACACCGGTCCAGGTCAGCTCTCAGACAACCCCTGTCGCACACCTGTTGCTGGTAAGGGACTGATTGTGCGGCCATGATGGTGGTATATACAGGAGGATGGTATGTGGGCAGCAGAAAGCAGCGTGGTGCCCTCACAATGGCCTGTGTATAGAAAACGCGTCTGCTAGCCAAATTGACGCCATCCTGTGCTATTTTACTACGAAACATACTCTAGACAAGTGCAGGTGTAGGTTGACAATATTCTGCAGGATTCCGCAGGATAAGAATCTCCTCAGTGAGTGAGGGCACACCAGCGGACAGGCAGAATTGGCACAACAGGAACCTTAACCCCGCAGGGCACCCCTATGTCTACACACGGTGAGCCTCACCAACCCTGTCTCATCTTGACACAACGTGGGTGAATCACAGGTGCTGTGATTGCGGGCACTTGCACTCCCAGTGTTGATGGATATCTAGACTGTGATATTGCCCTGGTGCACTCAATTTCGCACTGTTGTTGTAGATAAACGTTCTATAGATCATGAGAGCGCTTGCGTGGCAGAAGCATACGACCGCAGCCGTTGCCCAACCTGGGGTTGCACGCCGGTCCATACAACACAGGAAGCAGCGACTGCGGGTCACATCTCGTTTTGGTGGCGGCAGTAAGTGCTTTTGGTTCTGGTGAAACTTGCTTGTGTGAACATGCATGCAAATGACCAGGGGCGTTCGTTGTAGTGCTTGCTGTCCTGCTGTGGAACCGTCTGGACGGAGTTGCTCTTCTGGTGGAGTTTTCATGTTGGACTACTTACACATTCATACAGTGGTATTATAGAAGCGTGACACTGCAACAAATGCATGTTCCATGCTTACAGGCACAATAGATAGGCCAGATTCTGGCATAGACATCAAAAAGTCTGGCTGGGACTCTGACAGAGACAGCAACATCTCAGTTCTAGAGCGACCGGAAGCAGGCTTTGATGGTGGCAGTACAGACAAGCAGCGTAACAGCCCTCCAGGGGGTGGGAACCACAGGCTGCTGCTGTTGGACAGCCCAAAGCACAGGGAGCAGCTGGTTGTCAAGAGCTTGACATCAGTTGTACCCAATGTTGATGAGCCACATGCCAGGAATTGTTTCGCTACATCCAAAGAGCTGGGCATGGCAATCGTCACCAGCTGCCTGAAAGAGCATGCTGAGTTCTACATGCAGCAGCTGTACAGATATGGAGTCAGAACAGCAATTGAACCAGACAACACAACAGCTTGAAACTACAGCAGCTGGTGGCTACATAGAGCATTCCGTCCTGCACAGTTGGTGTATTGCACAACATGGCCTTGGATTGAGCTCATTGGTTGTGCCTGTTCGCAAGTGAGGGACGCTAAGACAGTCATGGTGGGAGGAACCATTGTTACAAGCGTGATCAGCTTGTTGGTGTATGATGCTAAAGTAACAGAGCAAACACTCAGAAGTGGCTGTCAGCCGTTGTGCGCCTGAATGTGCAGTCTCATGAGTGTGTGAGTGAAGCACTCCGGTGTAGTCTTGAAGCACGGATGCTGGAGTGACATCCACAATGCAATGAGCATCTGAGTGCAAGGGTGATGTGGTGTTCGTTCTGATACGACGTCGTTTCTGCAGGTGTATATATCATTGGTAGCAGTCAAGCACCTGCAGTGTCGCCATGTGCAGCACTTATGGCATGTCATATACAGAGAGTTTTTATGTGTGTTCAGCATTTCATCTTCAGCTTTGATTGGGGACATAGAATGGTGCTTTAGAGATGCCATATGACTAGCACATGTCTGTCGACTTGTTTCAGGTCTCTGGGTGCAGATGGTTTGGCTGTGGCACCATGGGTTGTGGGCTGTAATGGCCTGTTGGATCGGCTTGACTGCTGCAGATGTATGACAGTACACAACGAGGAACCATACTGATGTCAACATCAACAGCATGTCAGCGTTGGCACCTGCCAGCAGTCCCACTCAATCATACTGCATGATATTGTTCTGCCCCATTGTTGCGAGAGTGTGCTCAGGGTGTAGCGTGCAGTGCTTATGATCCCGAACTTGAGGCTGATGTGCTGCCAGTTGTGATGGGCAGATCTCACATCGGTCGCTGTCCAGATGGCTTTGTTCATCTTCTGCAGTACTGTAGACAGTACTTTTCAGCCTGAATGCAATCAAGCAGGTTAGGGGCTAGACCTTGTTGAGGTCACAGAGTGTTTGACTAGGCATGTTTAAAAGCCGCAGACAGTCTTGCTTGCTGCGCATGCAGCCTGGTCTTGTGAGCGTTGTGTTGTGAGATTGAGTGTTGCCTGCAACCGCATCGCTCAGAGTCTGTGTGAGTCTGTGTGAGAATCTAATACTGAAAGCCCATCTTCGGGAAGTGTTACTCAAAGTCTGTCACAGACTCACCACACCGTGTGGTGATGTTACTGATCTGAAGTTGCTGCTGCTGCAAAGTTTGCAGCGTAACCAGTGTGACAGGATGAGAGTGGCTGTCGGTCTGCATTTGCGCTCACTCAGTACAAGTTGTACAAGCCATACTGCTGATGTAACTGTTGCTACTTGATATTATGGCCCATAAGCTTAGTAAGCTTGGCCTGAGCAGTGTGTACTAACTACGTGTACTGAGCTGGTCAGTGGCTGGTAGTGATTGAGTCTGTTTACTCCGTGTCAGGAGTAGCAATACCGAGCCTCATAATAATAGCCGATGCAGTATTGCTATGGCTGATGGGTAGGTTATATATATAATACCGAGCCTCAGGTGGCTCTGTGCCGCAGCAGGCTCATTTAAATAAGGTGTCCATGTAACATGCATGTGTATGGTAGGACTAAACTCCAACTCCACCAGCCTTATTAATTTATCATAAATTGACTGATGGCATCAGTCACTGATCGAATGCCATCGTCAGTCATCAGTCTTGACTCCATGGTATCATAGTGGATGGCGGCCCCTTTCGAGCACCTGCACTTACAAATCTGCCTCTACAACACCGCACGAGCTGAACTTCTTGCACAGAGTTACGTCGCGTCTTGCTCAGCGTTGTCGAGTAAAAGTCTTGCAACTTGTCGGACCGTGAAGTGGCATTGCACCATTGAATGGTCTACCATGACTCATGATGAGGGAGGGTCTGCCAGTAACCTGCCAGACAGTACGTTGAAAAGGTATCGAAGGTTTTGACGGCATCAAAGCGCGAGTGCGACAGGCAAAGACCAAAAAGCCGTGCTTGCTTAGAATGACGGTGTCGGGTGACCCTTCTCACTCGGCACTGGCTATTGCAGCACCACAGACGCAGGACAGTTCTATAGACCACTGCAGTCAACCTTGC
>JARWLF010001936.1:0-12265 GCA_029853055.1 Scenedesmus sp. KT-U
GGCAGGCAGCCATGACACTGACACTCTGTCTATGTGTCTTGCTTGTGTGTAGAAGTTTCGGAAGTAGTGTACTACGGATGTTCTGAATGATGTGCTGACACTACTCGCTGAACAGGTTCAGCATCAGCATCACCACAGACTCACCTGCGCCATTCTGATGCCTGAAAGGCAGTCCATCAGTGTGGGTCAGTACTGCCAGAGCTTCCACAACATCTGGATTTATGCAGGCTTTCAACAACAGCTCAGCGTGAGACTCCTCCAGGGCACAACCATCTTCAGCACCGCTATGCAGGTCTGCAACGGGCCCTGCACCAGCACCCATTGGTGCGGGAGCAGCTGTTCTGTGACCCTCCGGCTGCTGTCCTGCAGGATGAGTCCATGGTGCTGGCGTGTTGCCTGCTCCTGCAAACTGCATGCCTGCAGAGGTGTCCGCGCACGCAGGAGTGGCATCCAGCAGGTGCACGTCCAAGCCTGAGTGATCCATGTGATCATGGTCCTCTAACACTGTGATGTCAGTGGGTTCACAGTCTGATGTGGCAATCAAGCTGACTGCAGCCTGGCCGGGGATGTCCGACATGATGAAGGGGTCTCTGCTGTCGCTGCTGAGGGCTGCACTATTGCACAGCAGGGACTCTATTCCTGCAGCTGCGCTGGTACCTGGGGGCTCTGCCAACTCTAACAGCTGGCACCTGAGCTGGGCATCATATGCACTTGATATGAAGTCACTTGGTTGCTTTTGTTGCTGTGCTGGCTGCATGGGGAGTTGCAGGGCTGTCCTGGAGGGTTGCGGATTGTCCAGTATGCTTGCATGTTGAGATACTGACATGGCCCCATGTGGTCTGACCCTTGAAGCAGCCTGTCTTGCAGCAGCAGAGTCAGCTAGCTGCTGTGCTGCCTCTTGTCTTGCAGCTTCTCCTGCACTTGTCAAGTTCATATAAGCATCGTTCATGAAGGTTGATGCTCCTGATGTTGATGGTCTTCTCTCTGCAGCATGTGTTGCTGCAGGTCCCTGTGCTGCAGGAGCAGGGATATCCTTGCATGTCTTGCAGGAAGCTGCTGCTGTGCTGAGGGGCTGCTTGTTTCCTCTGAAAAAGCTGCCCAAGAAACCTGTAAGCTTGCTCAGAGGTTGGCTAGTGGATGGAATTGACGTCACAGAGGAATATCCTGCTCCTGCAGAACCCAGTTGGTCACTGTAGGCCCCAAGGGGTTGTGCAGGGCCAGTGTCATGGGTGTGCTGGTTGTTGGCTGCACTGTGGGGCCTTGGAAGCAGCCTCGCATGTTGCTGCTCCATGACTTGCTGCATGGCTGCTACAGCCACGGGACCAGGGGCTGCAGACGACCAAGTGGAGTTGAGTGGTTGATGTGGTTGGTACTGGTTTGAAGGGTCTGAGGAATTGGTACCTGATGATGTGGCTCCATGCTGTGTCAAACCCCCTGCATGCATCAACGTGTTGCAATCACCATCCAGTTTTCTGATGGCAACATGTGATAGGTTCAGAACATTCAGTGCCATGACATCACTGTGTTACGAGTCCAGCTGCAGGGCAGGTGTACCCGCATGTGCTTGCCCTGCAGCACAAGCTGCAGCTAATGACAAACTTGCTGTGGCCAGAACGCGGTCTACTCACCTTCCAAGACATCTAACATCTCCGTGTCCAGCATTGTGTTGAGTTCCACTACTTTCCTACGTTTGCTAGGGCCTGCAAGCTCTCTCGGCAGACCAGTATCTTCAGCAACTGGTAGTGCAGAGATCGCTATACTTCTGTGGTTGGACATGCTGAAAGTAATCTGGTTTCACATTCCCTTGTTTTTACAAGACAGACGTCACCGCGCATGCGGTTTCCTTGAATCAGAAAGACTCTAGTGCCTGTGTCGCGTGTCTCTGCACGAAGGACTGTGGACACAGATGATGACAGCTCTGCAGCAAGGTGGTGGAATTGGACAAGCTGGATGCAATGTGTAGCCTATGTTCTTGCTCATCTGGGGGATGCTCTGCTGTCAAAGAGTTGTTGAAGTACCACTCGAACTTGCCGTCGAACCCGGGCTTGTGACAGGTGTTATACAATTTGAATACGCCAAATCGACCGAAGGCAAGCAAATACGAGGGTGTACCTCGTGTTTACTTTACTAGTACAAACTCACCCGCTCTCAGTGGTTACTGACATCCCTCAGACGTCGTGGCCATACGTGGCACGTGCACGTGCGGTTTTCGCGCCAGCACGTGTCGAGCCAGGTTAACCTGTATGCGGGGTCTGCATAGCTACTTTGCAATGTCAGTCGACAGCTTGATCACAGTAGATCTTGTTCCAGGCTGGAACTAAGACAGATGTTGCTGGCACAGGTGCGCACCCATCAACTGCGCTTGCACTGCGCAAGGATACATTTCAGCTGCACTGCAGGCAGCACCGCCTTAAGCAATCCTGCTACACAGAGTCTCGTAGGCTCGTGACAGCGCGTGACTTCAACTGTCAAACAACAGCAATGCACTGTTTGATACCGATGTTCAACACCGGAGAAAACGGCCTCCAGATCGTGTGAAAGAATGTTGGGCTCGTGCTGAGTCAGTGTAGTGAGAAAATGGGCCCCAGATCGTGTGGATTTGACCAGTGCAACACAGCAGTACCAACACACCTGAATCAAGCATCTGCTGTTTCACAGGCTGCATCACCATCGTGACTCCTGTAAAACCAGTTTGCTCTCCATGATCCCGCAAACATGTGGCAAACATAGGCATCTGGCACTCTCTTTGCCAGGTCATCACAAGTGTACTTGACTTTCTGCTTTCTCGCTTCTGCTACTTCCCAGCCTGATGCCATGTTGGCTACAGGCAAAACCCTAACACCCCCTGCTGCAAACCCTTCTGGACTGGAAACTGTCATGTCTGTCACTGTGCTCATGTTCTGCCCTATACTATTGAAGTACTCGTACATGGCCCAACTCAATGCCGCAGGGCCAGTGCGGTCTATGATGCCTGCTTCATACTCTGCAGCTGGCGCATGGGGATTCGTCTGCTTCATTACTTGGTAGAACTGATGCTGTGTAGCTTTTGCAACAACGCTTGGCATGCTGCCAAGCAGCGGATGCCCTGGTGATGCTGCCAACACCCAGTTAACCACATGAATTGGATGCTCCCTCTGGCCGTCAAAGTTCTCCATGCCCAGCAGCACTTGTGCGTCGTACCCATGCTCAGCATTCCACTCATCAATGGGCTTCAGACACTGGACGTCCATGTCAGCGTAGACGCCACCCAGCTACAAGGCAGAAGAGCAGGCACAATATCAGCCCATAGGGACAACAATGCAGCTGCTGCTGGCACATTCCGCTTGCACGTGCTGTAGGCCCTGGGACATGTTCAACATGTTCCTGTCAGTGTGACTCTCGACCCAGCTCACAGCTACCCCAGTCGAGAGGTGGCTGAGGCACAGCACATGAGCGCCTCCGATGCTGAGCAGCTGCCGCAAGGTTCACGCATTGTTCTACAGGTTAAGACCAGGCAGCTGTTTGTATAACAAACCCCATACACATCATGCACAGAGGTTTGCTTCTTGACAGTGTTGTTGATATGCACTCAGCAGGCTGCTCGTGGCTGTACAGCACTGACCCTGGCTTCAGCTTGTGCCCTCTGTACCGCCGTGACGAGGCTTGTGCTGCAGCGTGACACTACTGATGCTATGGCAGCGCCTGTTCAAGCTGTCTCCTGCTTTGCTGTGAATCTTGAGGAAGCTGTGATGATACAGCAACCCCAGGGTTACCTTGTTCAGCTGCTTGCTGATGACAGATCGCCTAGATTGCTTACAAGCCTCTTTGCAGCTGTCATCACAGTGACCCATCTAGAACCAGGCCGGCACACCTTATGCAACACAAGAACCCGCCAGAGGTCGCTGCGTTCTGCGCCAGACAGGAACTCATCAAATGGTATCGGCACCAATTCTGGATAGTGATGCAGAATGAAACCTCTGATGTCGCTGTCATCCCACAGCTGGTACTGGTAGCCAGGGTTCAGAGTCTTCCAGCTGTTAATTACTTTGCGTTGCTGACAGGTAAGCTTACTACTGTTGCGCACTGTCTGGTGTATGAGCTTAGGGAGCCTGTACAGCAGTACAACAACAGCAGTAGCAAAATCCTTGGACACTCTGAGGGGTTTGACAGCTATCAAGTTGGTGGTGAGATGCACAACATACACATATTGACATAATGTGCCACATGAGAGCTTGATGAGTTTGGTTTTGGAGCATGTTGAGTGCGGCATTGTCCCAAGGTTACACTTCAGGTACCAGTTCAACTGATCGGATCAGTTGCTAGGCCTTGGCATGCTGCAGATCAGCCCCGGTTGCAGAGGGTCATGCACCATTGCAAACGTATCCTGACCTCTGACTCGATGGTTTGCTGACGTGCTTGGCTGCACCTGCACGCTGGGGTAGTGCCCCCTGCGGTGCTGGTGCCTCGAGCTTTGCAGGCAGGGATACAGGCTGCCGGGACTTGCTGCTTAGGGCACTTCGCCACGAGTATTGGTATGAAACAATAACAATAAGCCCTAGAACCAAGACAATATAGACCAAGTGAGCATCTGGCCGGTGTTTCCGTTGCATTGGACACGACGAACACTCGGACTCTGCAACTATAGTCACCAGCCTGCTTGCGTTGAGCATTGCAAGTTGCTGTGATGACAGCCAATCAAGCAAGCAACGCAGCTGGCGCGATCCGGCAAGTTGCTGCCAGGGTATAATGCACTGGATTCAAACATCCCGCACACAGCACTGAGAATGCGGTACCCTGTGAGCTCAGACACTGATTATGTTATGTTTTGCAGCGTCATCATACATGATTTTACTTCTTGGGCTCGCAATGGTGTAAACCATTTGTGACTGAACAAACTCGAGGCATGCTCTCTCTGCAGCCACTCCATATTCTTGAACACAAAGTTGTATCGTAGCTGTAGTGCGCAAATGTGTCCATCACAAGACAGGGATTAAGATTACAGAATGACGCCTGAGGACTTGGCCAAGCAGCTCGCTGAGCTGCACGAACAGAGTTTGACAGAACTGCATGTTGCAATAACACAGCACAAAGAGTTTCTGCTCGACCTGGTGCAGCAAACACGGGAAGAGTTACACAGTTTGGCATCTGCACACCGGTCCACAGCTGAGGCGCAACAGGTGCGTCCTCTCCTAATTTGACTGTCGGTCGAGAGAATTGTCAGTATATTGATTACGTCGTACAAGCAGTTGCAGCCGGCAATATGAGAGGAAGTCATGGCTAGCACTGCTGAACCTCAGTAGGGAAGCAGTACTTGGCAGATTAGCGGTGGTGTCTGCGTAACTTACAGGCCAAGCTTCACCTTCCTTCATCGCGCAGATTAACCATGATGTTACCTCTGGCGGTGCCGCTTCAACATCAGGTATACAGGGTTCTGAACAGGGTGAACAGTCTGTCGTGAAACTGCATGCCTACATGCACGCGCTAGCCAACGTAGTTGGCTCTATATGCACCGACAGCTGACGCTGGGTGTTGGTTCATTGAGAATATTCAACGTTGCAGGTGTGTCAGCAGTCAGAGGTGTCAAGCGCAGATCAGATGAAACAGAACCGGATAGAGAACCAGCTGCTAAGCCTGCTAAACGCAGAGGTCGTCCTCCAAAGCAGCCCAAGCAGCCTGCAATAGCAGAAGCAGATGAAGAAGAGGAACAGGCAGAACAGCAGAATGACAGTCAACAGCAGTCAGTGTCTGCTACAGTTGTGGCTGGAGCTGAAGATGTTGCAACAGCAGAGGAAGCCACTTCTGCTCCAGCTGCCACAAGGCGACGGACTGCTCGCACTCAAATAGACACTGCATTAGCTGGTGAGGGCACCAATGCACCTGCGAGCGGGCGTACTACGCGCAGTCGTCGTGGTGCAGCCACTGCTGTTGAGCCAACCCCTCCAGCTGCTAGTTCAGGTCGAAGCAAACGCGGTAGGAAAGCTGCCGCAGTGAGCGTGCCAGCTGCTGCTCAGCTGGAGGCGATTGTAGAAGAAGATGAGCAGCCGGCAGGCGAGCAGCAACAGATGTTGCAGCCTTCAGAGGGCACAGGTGATGCAGCAAATGGTGAGGCAGTGTTACAACAGCAACAAGAGCAAGAAGAGCTACAAACTCTTGCTGTGTCACCTGGTGCTGGGACAGCAGCACTTGAGGAAGTACAGTATCAGGACAATGAAGTTGATGCAGATCAAGCACAGGCTCTGGACGCAACAGTTGTACATAGCACAGCACCTGTCGCTGGCAAGGACTGTGAACAGCGTGAACTGGAGCTACCTGGTCCTGATGATGACAGTGCAGCGTCTCCTGCAGCAGACGATGCTGACCAGCACCGCAGTGAACCAGCCAAAAGAGTTGAAGGTGATGCAACAGGTGGCCTGTTGCCGCCTGCAGCTGCAGAGCCGTCATCTGTAATCAGGCCTGCACCCAAAACACCAGGCTTCCGACTGTTGCCAAGTTCAGCGCGAAAGCATGACTCTGACACCCCTCGCTTTGTTGGGTGTGCAAGTAGAACAAGCTCATTGAGTTTGCAGCAGCAGTCTGCAGCAACAGCAGCAGCGACCAGTGGGGAACCTGTCATCCGCTTAAGTGATGCTGATGCAGAAGGTGGTGGACAAGAGGAGCAGTTGTTGGACAGCACAAGTCAGCGCCGTACAGCAGGCCCCAAAGCACAGTCTCTTTCGTTTGGACAGCCTCTGGAAGGCCCGCTGCTGGAGGATGCTGCAAGTGGTGAAGCAAATATTGATGCTACCGGCCTGGCAGCTGCCGCTGATGCCAATACCGGAGAACAGCCTGCAGCATCTGGAGCAATGAATTGGAAAGCTTTCATGAGCACTGTGCGTGCAGATGCTGCTCCCACCCCAGCAGCAATACGGCAACGCCAGCGGTCATCTGCTGCAGCAGCTTCTGCCCAAGAGGCACCTGAGGCCGATACACCTGCAGCAGCTGCTATATCCAGAGTGGGTGATGATGTTGCTCAGCAGCGTACACCACTGTCACCTGCACTAGTGCCAGCACCAGCAACAGACAATCTTGCAGCTGCAACAGGTCCAACCAGCTGCAGGCGGGTCACTCGCAGCTCCATACAGCGACATGTTGCACCCAGCTCTCAAGCACTGCAGCCTGATGCTGCTGAGTTGGTACTGGCAGGTGAACAGGCACATGTGGTCGTCTGTTCAACTCCTGCTAGCAGCAGCAAGGGCAAGCCTGCTAGAAGTCCAAGGCAAACACCACCCAGATCTTCTAAGCGCAGACCATCAGCACAAGCAGCAGCAGGAACACTTGCAAACCATGCCGATGATGCTCCAGCAGAACAGCAGCAGATGGAACTGCCTGCATCTGAAGCAGCAGCAGCAGATGACCTTAACACAGCAGATCAGTCAGAGGGCCATGAGGAGGCACATGATCCAGCAGATGACCAAGGTATGGCACATCAGGATGATGATATGCAGGAAGGGCTGAGACGGGAGCAGGAACCAGCAGAGGAGCCAGCATCGCAGCTTGAAGATGAAGTCGACCAGCAGGATGCTGAGCTGCGACAGGTGGAAGCTGCCACAGCAGCTCAGACAGCTGCATGTGATGACAGGAAAGTTGCTGCTGCATTCACTGAAGAGGTTGCTGCCAAGCCCTCTTCAGATCAGAGGCCAGCTTCAGCCACCACCAACAGCAGCAAGGCCGCAGATCCAGTGTCAGCCTGGCTTGCAGCAACTGCAGTTGCATCATCAGGCGCTGTTGGTGACAAGGCAAAGCAGCATCTCGAAGCTGCAAAAGATAACAAAGCAGCTGCGGCTGGCGGCAGGTCAAATCTGGTGTCAGGCATTCGATCGTTCGTGCCCACTGTCGCCAAGAAGGAAGCACCAGCTATTGCAGCTGGCAAGGTCAAAGTTAAGGTGAGTCAAAGTACTAATTCATACAGCACCGAGTGTGCTGCTGCGGCATTTGCTTGGTCAAGCTGGTACAGGGAACAGGATGTATCCTCATGATGTTGACATAGCCACCATACAACGCTTGACAGCAAGACTCACTGCTGAGTGCATGCTCACAGCTGACGAACTTGCCCTGCAGGTCAGGGCACTTGAAGCTGCAGAGGCAGCCAGAAAAGCAGAAGAGGCGAAAGCGCAGGAGAAGGCAGCACGGCAGCAGCTACCAAAGGACCAGCAGCATGGTGGTAAACCTCAAGGTGACCTATAGTTGACAGCAGCCATCTGTGTTTGTGGCTTCATCACATCCGATAGCTTCTTGCTGGTCTTGGTATGTACGTGGTTCCGCAGCACATCATATAGCTTCTTGCTGGTCTCGGTCAACTTCGTTGGACGGTCACAGCATTGCAGCCACAGTTTGCTTTCTGCTCAGACTCCCGTTATGCCAATTGCCTGATGTTATACTGCAGGCACTCCTTCTGGAGCAGTAGCACAGTCAAGGGTTGCAGCAGTGGAGCGTGCTGCTACTGGACTGTCAGGATCCGGTGGTGCTGTCCGTGTGCCAGCAAAGCAGCAGGACGAAGAGAACCAGAGGCCTGCTGATAACAATGCAGCTCAGAAGAAGGCGGAGAAAGAGGCAGAGACAGCAAAGAGGTTGGTAATTACGGTCGCTCAGCAAGAGCACACAGGTTGTGATACCCCCTGCTTGTTGAGAGCTTTTAACTACGCATGGGTATATACCAAAGTGTTCAGCATAGGGTCGGAATACTTGCCTGATTGCTTGTTGGCTGGGGAAGCCGCTCAACGTGTTGCTTCTGCTGCCTTCTTGCTGCGGCCGTCTTCTCGGGACTACACTCAGGGCGCTGGACAAGGCAGAGAGGGAGGAGCGCATGAAGCGTGCCGAGCAGAAGCGTAAAGAAGAAGAGCAGAAACGCAGGTAGAGAAGCAGGCTGCTGTACTTGGCATGATGCCCCAAGTAACCATGCAGTAGTTTGAAGCACAGTGCTACTGGCTAGTGCATCAACAGCATAACAGTGTCATGTCCATGTCTTTCGATTGAAATTGTGGCGGACCTTTGGTACTTGGTCACAGGCAAGAGCTGGCAGAGAAGCAGCGGCTCAAGGAGGAGCGCGCAGCAGCAGCTGCTGCAGCCAGAGGGGCCAAAGGTGCGGCACCCAAGCCTGCTGGAGCTGGAGCTCGGGGGGCCGACAAGGTGTGTGGCCTAGATCATATATATCTGCAGGATACTGCATATGCTGTGTGGCAGTGCAACTATCAACCTTTGGCAGATGTCCCTGGCTGTGCAAACAGTAGCCAGCCAATGGCTGGAGTCAAAAGCTGTATCATGGTTCCTTTTTGGTGTTGCCATAGGCACATGATGGCAAAGCTAAGCAGCTGCCTGCCAGCACGGCTGCAACAGACCCAAGCAACTTCAAAACCCCAGCAGCACCTAAGGCAGCAACCAGGGTCGGCGCAGCTGCAGCTGGTGGTGGTGATGGTTCTGCTGGTGCCAGTGACAGTCCTTCTCTGACTATCAAGCTGCTGGAGCCTGTTAGCACTGGCGGCAAGGCCAAGGCTGCGATGGGACCTCCGGCACCTGTGGGTGGGAAGACACCTGCAGCTTTCAAGACACCTGCACCGCCAGTGTCTGAACAGGTAGTTATATTGCGGTACAGAATGCACAATTGCTTGTTGACAGCATGACTTGATCCACCTGCATGCGATGCTGTAGCTTGCAGTGTTTCAGCAGCCCAAGGACTGCCTCTGTGCTGATGAATGCCCATCTTGATGATTGCATGATCTGTGGGTCTGCAGGAGAAGCGCAATGTTGAGGCTTTGAAGAACTCCCCATATGTCAACACTGGGATCAAGCGCACACCATACAGCCAACAAAAGCCAGACCCTAACAGCTACATCATCAGCCCATACAGGTATAGTGGCCTTCAACCTCAGCCTCTTGCCATGTACTACTTTGTACTTAGCTCATTGGCCCTCTGATTAGCAATGTGCCGCTAGCCATGATAACGAAATTGGTGGCGGAATGACAAGTTACCAGCATCCTTCTTGTCAAGCCATGCTGTGTGAGACTGCTGACAGGTGTAACACCATTCGGTGCTTGCAGGGATGATGATGTTGAGACACCAGACCGCAGCCACAAGCCAATCCCAGACTGGGCTCGCAGTCATGTCTTGTTTGAGGCGCTCAAAGCACAGCAACACACAGACCCTGACACCATCTTTGGGGCAAGGCAAAACACATGTGATCTGGCAGACATGTTTGCTGGTAAGCTGCAGCAGTTGCTACAGCTCCACCTGCTTGGATGCAACACTCATTAGTTTTGCAGTCTGGTTGCTGATAAGTATGCAGCACCACAGCAGCAGTAACACAGTTGCGTGCTGACATCATTGTGACACACTGTGCTTGGAGACGGGTCTGGTGCTTGACACTGCAGACTGGCTCTGGTGCAGCAGTCATGTAGCCAAAGACTTCCTTGCAACTCACTATGTGTTGATTTTGGCGCCTGTCATCTTTCAATAAATACGGGAAAGTTCCCTGACAGCATATCATCAGCTCAGTGATGCGGCCTGCTGCTGTCTTGCCTTGCAGACGTCCCATCTGCTGCTCCTCAGCAACACCAACGCCACAAAGTGCGCAAGCTTGGTCAGCGCACCAGCAGCGGAGACTGGAGCCAGGACAGGTTGACTTGGCAGGAGGAAGTCAAGTACAAGAAGGATATGGGGTACTTGTGACGAGCCCGTGACACAGCGTTGGCCAGGGCAAGGACACATGGGTTTCTGGTGAAGACTTGCACATACAACAGCAGTTCTGTGCAGACTTCCTTACTGGGTCAGTGTCTATTGAGTACACATATGGACAGCTCTAGTTGACATGACTGTGACAATGCTGCTTGCTGAAGCAAGACGCACTAGTTGATTGCGGCTTTCCTGCCATCAGCAGTCAGGCAGTCCACTCAGCTGGCATGTATGTTTATCTGAACGGCATGTCATATGCAGTAATCTGTGAATAGCCTGGGGCTGCTGCTGTCTGGAGTGTGAATCTTGTTGAGCAGTTGTTGATTCGCTGTCGTGGGACTCTGTCTGCGCTCTTCATGACTCTATATAGACGTCTTGATGTACTTGCAGTGTTGGCGTACGACATGGCCAGGTCAGCTGTGCCACCTTTGCAGGCTGAATCAGGCCTATGATGAGGGTTTGCTTGTGCAACGGCCTCATCCTCGGGTTTGGTCACCAGCTGACCGCATCAGCTGATGTTGAAAGCGGCAGAGTTTGTATATGTATGTCATTCAATTCTGCATTCACAGTGTCGTACGAGCAAAGCTCTCGGTCAAACATCAGCCTGATGGCGACCATTGTGAGGCTTGAGTGATGACCAAGGGCACTGTTGTACCAATTGTGTTACATGGTTGCTACATATAGTATATGTGAACCAATAGGCTTGTGACTTGACAGATCCAGGACCCTTCAAACGAGCCCCTCAACTGTCTGTGTGCACGTGCTAGGTCAGCATGGCTGCAGCCGATACAAATGAATAATCAAAACTTGTCGAGTTGAATAGTTCCAACGGGACACACAGCCGACCAGCAGGCCTTCTTGACACACGGTCTGCTGAAGAAGAGTCTACCAAACAATACTCACCGACCACAAAAACAACACAGCAGGCTGCAAGGTGACATATTGGTCGACAGAAGATGCTTTACTATGCTCCTACTAACGGCCACAGTACAAACCAATGCTCAAGATGCAGCCATCAGCTGCTTCATACATATGCTGCTTGAAACAGCTGCTGCCAGGCACCTTCCAGACAAACCCATGCTAGCCTATTGATCGGATCAATCAAGAGCAGCAGCTTCGATGTACAGTAGCAAAGGTCCCTGATGTCGTATGCATGGCTGCTGCATGCTACTCTGAAACTTGCAGCCTGGTATCAAAGTAGCTTGCAGCTTCCATGACTGGTAAAGGCAATTAACGGCCTCGCTATCTCCCACCATGCACTTCAAGCGCCAAAAACTGCTCTCTGCGCTATACCAATGGCTTCCCATGGTGATATTGATGACTTCCAGCTCCTTTCATAGCTGCTGAGCGACTTCAGCTAAAGTTCCTGGCATAGAACAGATCAGCGTGTGGCCCATTTGCCAGCTTCAAGAACTCACTGTAGAGACCTATATCTGTACGACACAATGAAACGCAACACAAGCAGTGAGGCAGGCAGCTACTGGTAGCCAGGCCCTTAGCTAAGCACCTGCATGAGGCAACCACTCCCTGGTAGCCCAAGCAGATAATCCTGACCCTGGCAACACAACAGCAAGGCCAGAA
>JARWLF010001937.1:0-14115 GCA_029853055.1 Scenedesmus sp. KT-U
GGGGGGTCCTTTGAGCAGTACGCCGGTGCGGTTCGCATGATACGTATTGCAAAGGTGGTTGGGTGGGTGTGCTTTTGTGTACATACAGGCCTGCTTGAGTACCGTAGTTTTGACTGGGGAATGTAGGTTGTGGTCCTCAACTAATGTTGTGCCAACATGGTTCTGCAGATATAGTAAGTGCATGTAATATTCACTGTTGTGGAAGGTTTCCCAGGTGCTTTGGGAAAGAGGGGTCGCAGCAGTCATCAGCGTATTGTCTATCCCAGCATTGCTGGTAGTGCTTACACTTTTTTCTAGTGCCATTTTACAAGGTTATGCATGCGCTACAATTGTTGATGTAGGACAAAGGACCGTTCTGCAGGGTTCTTTATGTAGGGAGTAGAACAGTGGGAACCGATGATTGTTCAGGGCGCACTAGTTCTCAGCAATGAAGCAGGGGTCTACGCTGCAGCATGTATTGTATGCGGGTGAGCATGTTTGGCTGCCCTGCTTTGCATGCATGTATCAGTATACTGATGAAATGGGGTAAGATCTGTAGGGGTACTCTTGTCTTTGTCTGTCGTGCCAGCGTTGGCAGCTCAAGCCTGGGAGCAATTGGTGTCTGTCAGTGTGGTGTAGACAGTGATGCTTGGAGCCTTGTCACCCTCCTGCCCTTTGGCTCTAAGCTGACAATGCTGTCGCTACATAGGTGTTGCAATAGGCTTTGTCTGATCTGTCTCAGGCCGTAAGCACGGAACATGTTGCTAAGTATAAAGTATGACTTACAGTAAGTCTTTGGGGGTGTCGAGTGAGCACCTGGGCATGAGCTGCAACCCCGCTGTAGAGGAAGTGTGTGAAGTGGTTGTTCTTGCAGCAATATGGCTTTGAATGAGCACGGTTTGCACTTTGCTGTTGCTGCTTCTTCAGCAATTGGTATATCTGTGTGAAAACAGCTTGCTTGGGTGGTGTAAGAGGTCACCACTCTGTTGTGCTCTCTTGGCATCAACTGCATAACAGGTACTGACGACTTATGGCAGTCAGCACAACTTTGGTGACTAGCCAAGTGCTGCTATGCATCATTGTCTTGCAATCGTTGGTGCATTCACAGACCATCTTGCAGCTGGTCGCATGAATCTGCACTGTTGAGTGCTGTGGTTGGCATGTATGAATTTATAGCGTCAATCATTTGGGGTTTTCGAGCATTGTCGCAGTCTGGTAGGGCCAGATGCATTGGATGACTTGGGTCATCAAACTGTTGGGCAGGCAGTACTGGATGTGGCTTTTGGATCGCGGACTTTCAATGGAACTTGCTCTTTGCAGCAAGTTCGTGATGCTGACATTGGACTCAGAAATGATCTGACATCACCGACCTACAAAAGCTCCATGAACCGTCAACACGCATGATGTCACTGCTTACCACCAATATGACAATGCAGCGTCGGATACAAACGCAGATGGGGATATGATTAATACGTGCGGAACGAGATGCAATGCACCTGATAGATACTGGCCAAGCAGAAATATATATCAATTTAGAGCAGGACATGCACTGCAAGTGTGTCAGACCTATCTTTGGACATGCAATGAAGCTTGGCATGTGCCACAATTCAGCCGTGGCAGCCACAGACATCAACTGTCACATCTGTTACAGTGTCTCTCTTTGATACCAAGCCAGTTTAGCTGCTCTTTGTCAGTGCTTTGCCGCGCACTGACTACCGGGCTGAGCCTGTCACGTAGCACGTCCTTTCATCCACCGCTGCAAGAACAATGTCGCCCTGCTGCTGTGATAGCTGGCTTTCCATCTGTTGCCTTTGTTGCCACCAGCAGGGTCACTCTCTGACCTGTACGTACCATCTGGTTCAACCTGCCAGAACTGCTCACCAAATTGGCCATCATTGACGTATTTGGCAGTGAAGTGAGTGGTAGCAGCAAGCTGCCTGAGGTATTGCATGTCATTGTAGTATTCATACAGCTTCCACAGTGCCAGCGTGGACTCTGCTTGAATCCACCAGACTTTGACAAGGCTTTGGGGTCCTGTCTCAGGTTGACCATATTCGAACAAACCTCCATGTATGTTGTCAAAGCCATGGTGTACAGCTGCGGCACCAATTGACATAGCAGTTCGTAGATATTGGTTTGCCAGAGCAGGATTGATGGCTTGGATGGATTCTAGGTATTCCAGTGAGTCAGCCACCAACCAAGTAACTTCAAGGTTGTGACCTGCAGAGTGCCAGGTGGACAACAGTAGCATGATCATCATCAAGTGCCAGGCGGACTTCTAAACAAAGTGAATGATGAGGCTGCACAGTGAGAGACCTCAAGCTGAGGGCATAGCAAGGCGTAACACCAGCCCCAGTTGTTCCTACACTCTTGACACCAGTCCAAACCGCATCACTGCGCAGAGTTTAATGTCTTGACAAGGTATTGTGCTGTCAGCCTGGCAGTCATCATATTCAAAACAGCCCTGGTCAGCAAGCTCTACTCACCATAACTCACCACCTGGCCAGGTGTTGGCCTCCAAAGCTGATCAGGCGTCCTGCCCGGCTCATAGCCCTCAAAGATCAAACCCTGCACCCGCTGTAACCTACTGCACAGTAAATTCAGCAGCTCTAACATCCTTGCCAGTACTACTGGGTCGTGTGAGACGCGGTGCAGGGCAGTCAGAGCCTCGAGGCCATGCATGAGTGCGTTGAGGGTCCGGGTGGGTGTTGGTAGCTGTTCTATGTCTGACTCTGGTGCTGGATCTGGAGGTATGCTGTTGTCAGGGCTTTCGTTATACCCCCCTGGATCACATGACAGCGGTATGAGTTGAGTGCTGGTGATGGTGTACAGCAAGCTGTTGCAAGCAGCAGGGGATGGTACTAGCTGGGCACAAGCACCACAACCAGATTTTGACCTCTGATAAGTGCTGATCCAGCACTAGTGGCTGCAGGCACCGGTCTACCTGATGATAACAAGTGTGTGTTGATCAAACAGTGACAACATGAATATGTAGAAGCAACGCTTTGATATGTAGATGTGCTTCAATGGCATTCAACAGAAGCAGCAGATGTCATCTTGCATTGGCTGTCTCTTCATACCCGTACTGCTGTTATGCCAAGCAGTGTCCATGGCTCTGAAACACTGCAAGGCCCACTGCTGAGCTGTATGGTCTCCAAAGGCGTCATGGTAGGCACTCAGGCCATACAGCACGAACCACTGCCCGTACAACACCTTGTTGTTCTGGACTGTTGTGTTGCCATCTCTGCTGACCATCCAGTAGAACAAACCGTCTGATGGATCTCGAAGGTGTGTGGTGGTGAACGCATAAGCTGATGCAGCCATCTGCTGGCTAGTAGGAAGGTAGTGATGTGTGCGTAAGCTCTGCAGACTACCTGGTAGAGGCTGGGTTGTCTGCAGTGATGCTTGCTGCTTGCTCAGGTGGTGTAGTTACCTGCTGCATTGCCTGCTGCTGCTGCTGCTGCTGTTTGTCGCTGTAGTTGTCACAGGATCCAAAGGTGCTGTGACCAGGCATAATGTTGTGGCCATGGAGATAGAATGTGCTGAACGCCCTGTGCAAGGAAACAGGTTACATGCAGTCACTGAGGAAGTCTCCAATACCCAGATTACCAGTCATCAAGCAGACTGCGCGGCAAGCGATGCTCACAGAATGCCATGGTAGTCGAAGCTATCAGTTGTGACTCATAATCTGCCGTGTGCAGTGCTTGTCATGATCTGAAATAGGTCTTTGTCAAATTTACAGGTCTCTATCAGAAGTATGTGCGTCCGATGCACATGTCTCTAATTACTGTTACTCTACGTCCAGGGTTTGCCTATTCACCAGTACATTCTGCTGCTTACCAAATATGCCTAGTCTGCTGCACAAGGCCCTTCGTTGTTGGCGTAGTAATAGCACCACTGCGTGTCAGTGTGCCGTGAAAGCCGCCCTGTTCGTGGTCCAAGCCATGACAAGCCCAGAACCTTTGGATGGAGTGCTGTAGGGTTGTCAAGTCATTCTGTATGCTTTTTACCAGGTGCTTCTTGCTATGAGCATGAGTTAAAGTGTTGGTTTGTAGCATACAAGCCAACAGAATAGCGTTTGACAGTCTCAGTCTCATGCTGGCCACTTCGCAAAGTTGGCACAAGCAGTAGGGCCCTCAACTCCAGTCCGTAAGCAAGTCGTCCTGGTGGAGAGTGTGGAACGGGTAGTAAAAACCATCAACTTGAGTCACTTGAACAGTCGGAAGAGCAGCAGGTTGTCGCAGCTGGGCTCAAATGCGTATGTGCGCGCGGCAAACGCGCCACAGTAACGCTGTGCTGTATGGCCCTGAGAAGCAAGCGTCTGCCCACTAACAACTTTTACAACAGTTTTTAGTTTATGTCACACACCCGCAGCCCCGCTTCACACTTCGGGGGCAACCAGACCGGCACACTGCAACCAGGTGTCCGTCTCTGCTTCGCTTGCACGTGGCATGACTTCAGCATGATCCACTAAGCATGTAAGCTGGTATTGGCTTATTAGTATTATTCAACGCGTATCTTGAGCTACTTGACCTTGAGGTGCTTCGCCATCCAAGCTATGGTCACGCCTGTACTGCACCACGCCTTTGTTGGCAAGCGCTTTGTGTTGCCAGCACAAACTGGTTTCCGGTGCAAAAGGTAGATACCGTGCATGAGCTCCAAGCTCGGACTGGTGGTGCATTGGTTCCGGAATGCTGTCGAGACTCATCGCATATCGGTTCCACACCGAGTTGTTGTTGTGCTGTATCAGTATTGAGTAGCTTACCTGCAAGTCAGGCTGGTGGGCCACAACCACTGCAACCAACACAACTGCCTTGAGGGATCTACTGCGACACACGCAAGCTTGTCCTCCTCCGCCTAGCATTGCGCAATCGTCGCGTCACCGCGTTGTTAAATCAGTAAGCGATATAGTCAGGTCCACGTCGCTGCTCTAGCACTGCTCAGCTCGGGCACATTGAGAAGTTGTCTTTTGTTGCTGATGTTGCCTGTGCTCAATGTTTCTGCTACTGCACAACAGGAACGTGACAGTCCGATTCACCAACACGGACAGAGGAGGCAAGGATGAGCAAGGAAACGTGGTGCTGTACACCGCTAGGGACCCTGTCAATGGTGGTTTATGCCCTTACTCCCAAGCAGTGATCATGGCACTACTAGAGAAGAAAGTCCCTTTCAGGGAGGTTAAGGTGGGTGGCACATGGCAGTATGCTTTCTGATGATAGCAGCAGCGGTGTGGGCATCAGAGGTTACAGGGCTTCATGAATAGTTAACATGTGCGCAAGATCTGTCAGAGCATGTAAGGGAAGTCTCCGCGATGCTGACTGCTGCACGCTCCATGTTATTCTGCAAAGCACCCGCTGGCATCGTGACCCTGCTTCATACATCTTTGTGGGCTACTGGTACAGTAGCTGCAGCAGCATAGAAGCAACCAGTGCTTTTCCTGCATCACATGCACAGTGCCTGTTGTTGACCAGCTATAGCTTAATTCATCCAAAGGAGAGGAATACTGGTACCTCCTAAACCTCCTTCTGTCAATAGATGGATATGATCTCAAGTCGGTCACTGCTTGTCCCATCTAGGTTGACCTGGCCAACAAGCCCACCGACTTCAAGGAGCTGTATCACTCCATCATCCCAGACAGAGATATCCGTGAGCGTGTGCCAGTGCTGGTGAATGGCACCAACAGACTGGTGGACAGCAGCACCATTGTGGACTACCTCTCAGCAGCATACCCAGACAGTGGCACACCCCTTGCCCCTCCTGATCCCTACACAGCTGCCCGGGTCAAGCTGTTCACACAATACTTCATGGTATGAACCAGCAGAGTCAGGGTGCTGCTGCAGGTGCTTGGTTGAGCAGGGTGCTGTTGCCATGCTTTCTTACAGGGTCTTTGTACCTCACAGTAGTGTGTGTTACTCCAGAGCAGCTGCTGTCACTCAGACCAGTAATTTGATGATCGTGTTGGAACAGCCAAGTGAGCAACTGTTGTGATATAAGCCAGGCTCTGAATCTTCGTTTCTGAATCCGCTGTTTTGAAACACAGGATCATGTTATTCCCGCGTACCAACACCTTGTGAAGGCCAGTGACCCTGCCATCATCAAGTCAGCCAAGGATGCGCTCATCAAGGCACTGGCCTCTGTGGATGAGTTTCTGGCCCTGCATGGCAGCGGAGAGGGTGACTATGCTGTGGGGCCTCACTACGGCTGGAGCATGTCTCAGTTGGGGGATGCAAAGGTGACCTGCTCAACATATGACTGTTCGTGATTGGGAATTGTCTGCTAATTGTGTTTTGTAGCTTGCAGATGGTTGCACATGATTGCAATCTGTTTGCGTGCGCAAATGTTGTGTATCCTGCTACCCAACAATGTGCTATCATTCAGTCGGGTGCCTTATTTTGGATGCTTTGTCTGTTTGCTGCAGGAAACTCAGAATGGCATGAAGACTCACGAGCATTTCCTCATGGGCCCCTTCTACACCACTGCTGAGGTGCTGTGCACTCCCTTCGTAGCCCGTATGGTGGAGGTGCTGCCCGAGTGGCGGGACATGGATGTGTTGGCCAAGTGTGAGGCTCACAGGCTGCACCGTGTTGCTGGTTGGATGAGGGCGTGTCTTGCTCGCCCCTCTGCCAAGATGACTGGCCCCAACAGGAAGGAACTCGTTGATGGCTTGGTGGAGTGGGAGTGGAGCCATGCAATGTGAATTGAGGCGATGGTACCTAGCTGGCACTTTATAGGGTCCCCAGCACTCAATAGAGTATCCTTAGAGTGCTGCTGGTGGCCCATGATGTGTGTAGCTGTCATGGCTGGTAGAGCATATAGTAGATCCCAGGACAACGTCACCAAGAAACTGTGTTGCATACACACAATGTACGAAAAGTATTGGTAGCAGTAGTCAACATGGGATGTCTGTTGTCCCAAAGGAAGGTATGAGTCTCAGCCTGTTGCTGCAACAGTCTTGTTGATTGCACGGCAGGGGCTGGTGCAGCGTATGTCACGGTACGTGCTCTTGGCCTGTTCTGCTTTTTGTGATTTGATATCTGATCATTTGATCGGTATAGCAGACCACCACCAATGCACGTGTTGCAGAGGGATGACATACTTCTCAGTTGCTGTCAACTTCAATGCCAATGCTGTAGTACACCTTTATTGTCGCTGTTGGTACATTCACGCCGCTGGCATATGGGAAAGGGCTGTACGTCTGGCCATATATACATGCTCAGGCTGTCTACATCTTCACTATGTGTGCAGGTAATGCTGGTTTATTGGTGTATGGTCAAGTTGGGGTCAATATACTGTCTCAAGTCTCAGCGTGTGCCAGTACCACTAGTAGCTGTCCTGGATGCATAATGCATAAACACGTCATGCCTTGCTGGTTGTGCCTCGCGAGTCACTCACGATTTGAATATTCCAAAGGCTTAAGACTTACATCTCCCCACACAGTGTTTGCTTGTTGTAGTCTACAGTTGACCTGGATGGGTCAGACACCCGGTGAAAGTTTCCATTTTTTGCACCATTTCTGCATTCTGGCATAGCAGTCTGGCTGGCTGAACATAAAGAAATGGCCAGAACGGCCAGATATCGCCTGCAAATCTCAGATTGGATCTACTGTGCTGTTGTTGCTTGTTGCTTGCATGTCACGCTCAACAACTCGGCATGGTGGGTATGTAACATGAATCCTGCAATGGAAAGCGTATGTGAAAGAACACTTTCAGAGCGAAAGTACGCGGCACATACCAGTGGTACTAAGCATAAGACAACTTGTTTTGGAACACACATATCAATAGCACCTTGCCGTATCTTGATACGAATGTATGTATGCCTCTGGTCATACCTAGACCGATCACGTTACAGCCAAACCTCAGTGAGGTCACGCTACACCCTGTGAACCATGTACTGCATTGAATCGAGGCAACAGCCTTTACGTAGAGTACAGCAATAGTAGTGCAACAGCACTGCGAAGCCTGGGGTTCATGCAAAGCAGCACCCAACCTGTCAAATGACAGTGTGCAGATCAAGGCCCTTGCTCTATTAGTAATACGGGTCCTTTACAGCCGCTGCAGCAAGAGAAGACACTGTGGCACTGCCGCCAGACACAGTGGCACTGCCGCCGACACCTCACCAAAGCATGCTGCACAACCAACAGTACTTAATGGTCACAACCAGTAACAGCATGATGCAACACATGTGCTCTCTACTGTGCACTCCTCAGCTGTGCACTCCTCAGCTGCACCACACACTTCAGCAGTACTAGTCATCAACTGAGGTGGGACTTGCTGGGCTTGGTGTGTACCTGACCCAGCAGCACAGCCCTGAAGAGGTCATGCTCCGACTTGTGCTCAGCACGCACCTGCCAGCAAAAAACAACACAAACGTCAGCATAGCCAAACGTTCTGCAACGACCCTGCATAGTTGTCAGACATGCAACTTTGCAATGGATCAGCAGTCAGGGCCGCTGCTTGGCGGCACTCAGGCTGATAGCTGCTGCTTGAGCCACCTGGTGCAGATGAGTACTCCACCTGGTCAGTCTGCCTTGCACCTTACCTGTTCAGCGAAACTGCTATGCCTATGATAACCTGTCATTGCCGCCGAAGCCGACCTGGCTACCGGCTTGGCGACAGACTGGTGTACCGCTACCTGCTGTTGCTCACGGCCAGCACCCAACTGCAACAATTCACCACCAACACCAGCATCTGGGTCCTCATCGTCATCAGCACAACCAGCCAGCACTCCTCCACCCAGCCACAATGTCTTGGGGGGCCCAAGGCCATCAACCCAATACACCTCCTCCAACTAGCAGTATTAGCGAGTGTTGACAGAGTTTGTTCACACAGCACACACCAAGAACCACGCAGCACACGACCCAAAGCACCAAGCACAAAACACAGAACAACAGGCACCAAAAATGTCAGTTTTGAGAGCATGTCACCAGTTGTGCACTGAGCACCACAACAGAACAAGTGACCACTATGCTTGCATATGCTCCATTGTGATTGGGTTCGCTGATCACTTTCATTCACCCCCGTGTATCTCTCACCTGCCTCCTCACCGGCGCTATCCTGAATCCTGACTGCTGCTCTTCCTCCTGAGGCAGATCTGGCCACGTTACCTTTTTCTTCAGACTGCCAGGAGTGCTAGCACCCTTCAAGATACCGCCCTTGCTGTTGGCGCTTGTGTGGCTGCCTCCAAGACTCATGCTGCTGGCAGTGGCCAGCCCAGCAGCGTCACCAGCAGTCTTGTGGCCCGGGACAGCATCAACATCACCAGCGCCTGCACCACCAACGTCCCTGGCGGCTGCTGCTGCTTCCTCCGCATCAAGCTGCTCAAGAGCTTGATTGACACCAGCTAGCAGCGCCTCATTGTCGATGTCTAATCCATCTTCAGAGGCTGTGACAGATACTGAGGACTTGAGACGTTTTGCTGGCCTGTTTACATCACTGTCAGCAGCATGATGCTGGCTAGCAACAGTGTCTGGGCTACTGTTATCAGCAGGTGAGCGCCGTGTGATGTCAGCTGCTTCAGCCCTGCTAGCTGTGCCTTGCTGCTGCTGCTCCCGACCAGCAGTACCCTCCGCATCCTCTGCATCATCTGTCTCCCATCTGCTTCTTGCTGCTGATGCTACTGCTGGCCCCTGCTGCTCTGACTCCGTTGCAGCATCCTCAACTGCCATGTCTACATCACTGATCATCTTGGCACTGCTGGTGGCTGCAGACAGACAGACGGTGGAGGCCATTGAGTGTTACGGCACATCAGTTGAGACCGGACCGCACAAATGCACGGCGCCATCACAAAGCACTGTTCATACTGCTTATGTCTTGACACTTTGATGTAGACCACCGCACCTTTAGCATCACATGTTGCCAACAACGACAACACTGGTGACGCCACTGCAGATAGCACCACATGTTTTGCTTGCTCTTACCTGAGAACAGTGTTGAAGCATCTGCTCTTGTGTACAGACTGGGTGCTGGCTCGTACACAGCTGCCATCGCTCGTATATCGCTCAGAGACCGTCCATGAACATTCTGTCTATGACACTCCTGATGCAAGGATACCAGCAGGCAAGTACAGTGATTGAATCAGCAGACGAACGGAGCCCAGCCACCCCAGTCCATTGCAGGTACACCCTTGGCCATGTAAAGGCACAAACTGCATACTACACTGCCAGGGACCCTTCCAGCTGCTGCCCTGCCGCCTGCCCGCCAGCCATGCATCAGTCTCACCTCAGGGTCAGTCACAAGCGGTTCTACCACCATCACCTCATACCCTACACTCTCACCCAACAGCCAAGCCTCCTTCACTTGATCGGCACGAGGGCAGGGTGCATCCAACAGCACAAGGCTGTGACCACCACTGCTCAGTGTCTTGCCCAGAGCCTTCAACAAGCTCCTCCAGTAGGAGTCTTCCATTGTTGCATCATGTTGATACTCCTGCTCTATCATCACTCGCCGCTTGCTGCCTGCTGACTTGACTGCACCTGCGGTATCTGCTGCAACCTCCCGCTCTAGATCCACCATGAAGTAGTCATCTAAGCTGTGAACTCTAGGCGCTGAGCCACCGTTGGCTACCTCTGACTGCTTGATTGTTCTAGCTATGTGACTCTTTCCACAACCTGGCAATCCTCGCAGGATCAGCAGCAGTCGCTTCGGGCGCTGGTTGCGTCCTGGCGGCAAAAGTAACTGCTTCAAGTCGACTGGTTCTGGAGCAGGCGGTACTGAAGGCACGGTTGGAGGAGCTACAGCAGCAGGTGATGTATGCTGCATAGGTGTGGGCAGAGGTGAACTTGAAGCTGCTGTGACTGCTGGGAGTGGGGGTCGGGGTGGTGGCGGGGGTTGCTGCCCGATGCTTGTGCTACTTTGATACTGCTGCTGCAACAATGGTTGCTGCTGCCACTGATATGGCACAGGGTGCTGTTGTGGGTATTGCCACTGGTTGTTGTTATGCTGCGGGTAGTACTGTGAATGCTGATTTGCAGGAGTCGACAGAACTGGCTGCTGGCCACCTGAAGCTAGGGCTCCTGGCTGCTCTGGCACACCATATGCCCAGTGCTGCTGTGCAGGCATGCCCATGACATGGTTCTGCCAACCAGACTGGCTGTATTGCACGTGAGAATACTGCGGCTGCATAGGATGCTGGCCCCACTGCTGCATATACGAACCTTGCATGCTATCAGGGCCCATGTTGATGTTCCCATTCTGCTGGCTGTACTGCTGAGGCAAGGGTGGTGGTGGTGGTTCATCAGGTAATGGCGGTGGTGATTCTGCGGGCAAAGGGGGTGGTTCCTCCTGCACTGCTAGCTGCATAGCCGGCTGCATGCTGTTTGAATTGTGAGCATACCAGGGATACTGGCCAGCTGCTGGCTGCTGTACGCTGTTGTTGGCAGGCCATGATGGGTTGGGCACATAACCGTGATTCATAACCTAGAAATCCCACTACCCAGCAGGGCGATAGACTGCTGAGATCGCTTGAAACTGGCGTACCAGTAGTGATTGCATGCAGATACGCGCCCTCTCACGGTGTGATTCAACAATGCAATGCAGAACTGCAGATCAGAAGTTTACTTTCGGATGCAGGTTTCGCCGCTTAGTGCTGCACAAGCAGGCGCGACAACATCATCACAACGCCACGACTCTCGGTGCTGGACTGCAGGGTCAAGGGGCATGCTAAGCTTTCACGCATGATTAAACGATAGTAAATCGCGTACGAGATGTTCATTGACTGCTTTACTCACAAACTCTTGATTTGAGCCCTTGAGTTACTCAGATACGCATGTGACACTGCAGCCACTTAAGAAACTCTCAAGGCTCGACAGGTGTAGCCATTCTAGTATGTAGTATCTGTAACTTGTTATCGTTTTGCAAGAAATTGCTGGAGGGTGGGCAAACTGCCCAACCTACTGTGCCCCTCAGCGAATTGATGTTGCAGTTGTTGTGCAGTAGTGCAGCGGCTGTGAGGGAATTCCTTCTAGGGTGTACATCCACTTGGTCCCCTATGTCTTGCTTTTGGTGACTGAAGCTGGTTCGATCGTTCTATGACTGAGCTTACCAGCTGGTTGATAGCTGCAGTGCAATATGCCGTCTATGTCCGCTTGTACACAGTGTGAATATCCTGGACCCTCTCACGGTCATACAACATGGCCAGGGTAGCTTCAGATGCGTCCTTTACAATGAGTGACTGTGCATGACATGGTCTGGAAGGTCGCCTGAAGCGTCAGAGAGCAAGAGTAAAGCAACCCGGATTGCTGCTTTGCGCATTTCATGCATTTGACATCGACTTCCAGCTGACCGCATCCTGCCTTGCAGTCCATTTTGAACTGCCTACAGCGCAGCAGACAGTTGCTGTCAGGCATTCTACTTGGCATGTTGCTGTGTTGGCAAGCATTGCATGAGTCAGCAACAAATAGCTCAAATGTTGCCACATGTCTCATCCATACTATGAGGCCTGGCCAAGACATGCAGCATGTCAGCTGTCGTATGTTTCACAGTGTTGCATGAGTGATACATCAATGGAAAGGGAGTCGAGGCTCATGACGGCTGGAATAAGAGCACCATAGGGGAGGCACAAATCCTGCGGCTGATGTGCATCCTTGAGCTGTTGCAATGGTCGTATGTAGTATCTCGCCTGAACTAACCGGGGCTCAACATACCACATGCTAGTATGCTTGCATCACTCACCTGTGCGCCAGAAGCGGTGCTGCACACTGGAGGCTTCTGATGGTCTGAAACCCATGATCCCGCATTGGACGCTTTGCTCTTGACATCCCTTGGCCTAGCGTGTCAACCACAGGATGACAAGACTGGCTGATTTGGTCATGTTGCTTTGTGTCAAGTGTGCTCAGTTGTGAATGAGCTTGGCAACACAGCTGCTTGTATGAGTAGGGCTACAAGTACAGTAAGTGATGGGTACGCAAACTACGATCTGGCTGTGATCATAGCAACTGATGCTTGCATCATCACCTCACCTGAGGAGGGTGACATCTATGACACGCTGCTCTGGTTCTTCTTTTGGCATTGTTAACAGCAGATTGCCAGTGGCAGATGAGCGTTGTGCGACACTGCTATCTGGCTTCACCTGAACAGCAGCACACAGGCGAGCAGGGTGCTTGATAGTACACTATCCCACTAACAGGTTCCCCAGATTGCGGCAATGCTGTAGTCCAAGCATGGGCTGACTCTGAGTATATATGACAGTCGTCAGGGTGCAGCTCACCTCGCAGGGCAACACCAGCTGCAGCAGCCTGCCTTTTATCAGCAGGCGTGCCACGCGTGGCTGGACATCCGCCTTGATCAGTGAAGTGTCCAGGTACTTGCCAACTGCTACATTGAGCTGAAGGCAGCTCCTGCAAAGCATCAACACATTGCAGATGATGTGTCTTGCTGTCACAGATGAAGCATGCCTTGCTAGGCACCTCAATCTGGCAGTCACCAATCAGGGGTAGCAGCAGGCCAGAATCAACTGGATGGGATCGCAATCAACACCATTCAATGAAGTAATTCTCCACGAGCAGACAGCGTGTCCGCTATCAAGAATGACCCTTCACACCAGGTCTGAGCTGCTGCAGCTCAGCTCAGCTGCATTAGGGTCCCTGAATGTCAGTCCTACAACTGCTGCCATACCCACTACCAGCCGGTCAGCAGTGCTTACCCATCCTCTGTCTCATCCAGTGTGAACCCCCACTTGCCTTCGTTACGCTGCAGCACCTGACCACCTTCAGGAAGAGGAGGAAAGTCCTACAGAAGCTATCAACACGTTCAGCAACAGCTTGCATTGCACAGGAAAACCTTGTGATGGGCACACCTGTGTTCCTGCGGAACTGGAACCATGAGGCACTGCTGCGCCCTAGCAGCTATTGGTCCAGATCTGGTGCTAATTGAGCGAAGCTTCACTGTGGTATCTGAGTTTGGCTACTGATATGCAACATACGTGTCAACTGGTTCCAAGAAAGCACATCATCACCATTAGCATAGATGATGTCACATAAGCCAGCTGTGAACTGTCCTCAACCTGGGCTCACCTCTAATCTTGGAGGTGGAGGTGGAGGTGCAAACGGGTCTTTCTGGCCTGCAGTGCGGGCTGCTTCAGCCTCTTGATTGGCTTTCTCCTGCAAGAAGTCTCACCCGCAAATTGCTCTCATGCACAGTC
>JARWLF010001946.1:0-11574 GCA_029853055.1 Scenedesmus sp. KT-U
TAAGGTATCAAGCACTTGGTCAAGTTGAACAATGAACAATGTTTTTGTCTATATATGCAGCACACTGCTGCTGTGAGGAGGGGCCTTATAGTGCACGACGCTACAGAGTATACACAGGGATTTGGATTGCAAAGGGTCTGCTGCAAGATACATCCACAGACAGGCTGAGACTTGTTTGTCATCCCCATCATTTGTTTCGCACCTGTAACCGCCTTGTCTGTCCTCGAGAGTCAACAGTCTACCAAACAGCTCCTGTTGCTGCAGCAGCTGCTCCAAGCTGAAGACTCCCAGCTGCAGCAGTGCGCTGCGAGTGAGGTGTGGCCAATGGGGACGTAACAGGGTAGCGAGACCTGGCCGGCCACCTGTTGGGCTGTCATACAGGGGAACTTCATTGTACACACCAGACTGCATGCAGAACAAGAAACAAGGCAGCTATACAAGTTGGTCCTAAGGTTCAGCACGTAGAGCTAACACAATATCCAAGCTACTTGCCTGCTGAGACATGAGTATGTTGCAAGTACAGACTCGTTTGCATGGCAGCTATCCTTTTTTGTATGAGGTTACTTTTTTGTATGAGAACCTTGTACAATGATGTTTGCATCAGTCTGTACCACTTGCAACCTTCTGCTCACCTCTAGTAGCTGTCCTGCTGTATGCTCATACAGGTGCAGCACAAAGCTGACATCACCATCATATGGCTTGCCACACACAAGCATAGGCTCTGGTTGCTGAGTGGCATCAGCTGTTGCCGTTGGCTGTAAGGTGGCTGGCAGGTTGTGCTGTTCATCTGAGCTGAGCTCCTGAATCAGCTGCTGCAGTGCAGCAGTGCTCATCACACCCCCAACCTCCTGCAAAGTGTCAGCATGCAGAACTATGCTGTTGGTGCAAACTACGTAGCTGACGAGTCGAGCTTCCAATGCTCAAGATCACTACTACTATCATTGCCCGGTTTCCAGATGAGTCACCGACCCACAACCCACAACATGCTGGCAAGTACATGACTTGGCTCTGCTGAAAGCCTCAACTTCCCACATGCTGCTGGATTACCTGAGTCAACTGTTGTGCAGCATCTGGACACTCCACTGTGAATCCCTGCCACAGATCCCTCACGAGCAGTGGCTGCTGCTTCAAGATGTCTTCAGCTAGAACACACGCAGCATTGCTCTGTGACTTCACATCACCAGCAACAGCTACACTCACAGAGCCCTGCTTATGACCAAGCTTGGTGTCTGTTGCTATGCCAGCTGCAACAGGGGGTGACTGCTCATGCACACCATGTCCAGCCTTGACTGGCGTATGGGCCTCAGAGCCTGGCTCCTCTTGCTGCAAGCCTTGCAGCAGCAATTGATCATCATCTTTGCCAGTTGATATTATAGTCGCGTTTGCATTCTCAGTGCTGACTCCCGCTGCTGCTGTAGCAGGATCCCCTATGCTGGCTGCTGCTCCTGCAAGTGGGTGAGCTGCTGTCTCCTCATCCAAGCCCTGCAGCAGGTTGGCATCTTCCTCGTCCTTCATCCCTGCTGCTGCATTCACAGCCTGAGCAGAGCCGTCGCGATTTGCAGCAGGACTCACAGACGTCGCTGCTGCTGCAGGAGGCTCCTCACCACCAGTAGCATCTCGCTGCTGCAGCTGCTGCCCTTGGTTGCCCTGCACCTTGACGGCCTTTGCAGGATCATCCAGGCGCATATACACCTCAGTCCAAGCTTCTGCTACTGCTGCCCTCCTAGCACCAACCCGCACTGGTAACAAACGCCGTTTCAGGTACATTACCAACTGCTGCTTAGGACCCTGCTGCTGCTGCTCCTCTTGCAACTGCTCCGCTGTCAAAGAAACATGCACTCCAGGAACCTGTGTGGCCTGTCTACCTGCAGCAAATGTTGTCCCTGCTGAAGATATGCCTAGTCCTGGTAAATCTTGTGCTACTGCAGGTACTGCTGCGGTCTCTACTGATGCTGTAACATCTGACTGTTGTATATCTACTGCTGTTGGTCCTGCAGGGCCAACTTTCTCCTTGTACTCCTCAACCTGCTGCTTGACGTCCTGCAACTGTCCCATAAGCTCAGGTGTGGTGGCTACCCGCTGCAGCAGCTTGTTGCAGTCCAGGCGACTCAAGTGGCTGTAGTCTATGCCAGGCACAGGATACAGCACTACATGAGATTGTGTCTGCCCAGCCACGCCGAGATCAAGTCTCTCGCCCATTAGCCACAACACAAGCTCCTTCACCTTGGTGAATCTGCAATACAGACGTGCAGGACAGAGATACATCGCATCAGTGACAAAGGTTAGAGAATGTTGGGTATAGCTCTTTAGCACATACTGCTATGTTGTGATAGCAGCAAACCGTCTTGACAGTAAGTGACAGCAGTGCCAGTGCTATACATAGGGCAACATGCAGGAATCTGAGACCAAGATAACTCACCCCGCTGCTCTTGTGTCTATTTCATACTTGTACTCGTTCAGAAAGTCAGCCTTCAACTTGCACAGGTCATACCCTTGCTTGTCCACTCTGCCACTGTGCTGACTGGGTCTGTACTGGTTGTGTTTCACCATGTACAGCATGACCTTGATGATGTATGCTTGCACATCAGCAAGCATCTGCACCACTCCAGGAAAGGGCCCGGCACCAAGTGCTCGACTAGCAGACATTGAGAGCTCATCTGGTGATTCTGCAACTGTGTAAGGTGCCCTGTAGCTGACGTTGCGGTTCATAGAACCTACCCGATGTCAAGTTTGACCCAGTAGCTGGTGACTGGCCAAAGGGTTGTGCTGAACCAGACCCAGGCTGAGGATAAGGCTGCTGTTGCTGCTGATGCTGTAATATACCTTCATACTGAGCTTGCGGCTGATGCTGTTGCTGTGGTGGTACACGTGTGGTCTGTGTATCACCCAGAATGTGAATGGGGGCATTGCTGTTGAGGTTGGCAACATTCAATGGTGCTTGCTGTTGCAGAGGTTGCAGTTGCAGCTGCTGCACCCCAAAGCTTTGTGGCTGACTGGCATGGACAGCATGTGATGGAACTGCTGTTGCAAAGTTGCCTGCCCACACAGGCTGCTGTGTTAATGTTTGCTGCGGTGTTAACCCTTGGAGCTGCAGGGTTGTTGGCTGAGCAGCTACTGCTTGCTGTGGTACTGCGAAGTGCTGAGCATGATTCGTAGCTTGTATTGCTGCTGAGTTGCTTGCATACTGGTGAGTGATTAGTTGTTGTGGAGCATGTTGGGTAAGTATGGGCTGGCTGATGGCAATGCTTACGCCTGGTTGCTGTGGAGCAAACGCCATCACCACCCCAGCGCCGTGCTGCACATTGCCAACTGGCGCTGTGGCCTGTGAAGTACTAAGCATGCTTTGCTGTGCATATACCGGCTGCGCTTGCATCGCTCGCCTAGGATCTCTGAGATCATGCGCTTGCAAGTGAAGGCCCCCACCGAAGCCAGGGACTTGGTTGGGCTGCATTGTCGCTCAGCGCAGAAAGAGGCCTGACGTCACAAAGGCGACACCCAGAAACACATCCTCAGAGACAGTTGACTAGCTGATGCACGCTGCCGCTCACAGTCATGTCACGCGCTGACCGGCCTTGGGCAGACGGTGGCAGCCTTTGATTGCCACGAATTTGCAGCAATCGATTCTTGCCGCGCTCGAACAGCAACGCTGGTAGGTTGAAGGAGCTCCCGCAAACTGTTGTCATCACAGTGTCCCCTCATATCTTTCAAAGGTTCTGCAGGGCTGAACTCCACAACCTGCTGCACACAGCTTACTCTTCACCTCAACAGAAGTATGCATTATACTCTATGCCATCTCAGTTGACAAGCAAAATGTGATCAGAAAGTCAAAAACACCCCATCAGTTACTGTGCTTTGCGGTGTTGGTTGGTGTACTTACAACAGTAACCCCTGCACTTGCTGCGAGACAACAGCAACAAGCCAATTTGATGGTATTCAATGACATAAGATTACAACTCAAGCATAGGGGTCCCTCCACAGCACTTACAGCATTCTCTGCAGGTTCATTCCGATAACTCATTGCGTGTTGTTCAGACTCTTCTGTCGTGCCCTGTGAACGAATTCAGTGCAGTGTTCGGTTGATTCAATAGGCAGTTCTGTTTGCACTGATGCCGTTTGGCAGCTGGCATTGCTGTCACTCTTGGCTCAGCCAAGTTGGCTGACCCAAGCAGTACAAGCAGTACTGATCAACAGACAGAACCCTGCTGAAGGCCATGCGTTGCTTGGGAACCTTGGCCCATCAGTAGGATAACTTTCTGCATGTTCATGTACTAGCGAGCCACAAGGATACTATGCAACTTCACAAGCATCAACAGCGGGGAGTTGTTGCAGCAGGATGACACCCTCACTGGGGGCGGTCAATATACGCTCAGCTTAGCTAAAATACAACATGTCTAGGCCGCTCTTCGAACGTACCAAGGTTGTGGTGCGCAACCTTCCCCCCAGCCTGACTGCAGAAGCTTTCCAAGCTACCATCGATAAGTATGCTGAAGGCGAATATAACTGGGTCGCATACTACCCTGGGAAGGTTAGGTAAGAGGCTTGAAGTTGTTATGCTAGGGTCAATACCCCAGGAGGTGCTTGCTAGATGTGTTGGCAGGTGCATGCAGCATCACCCACTGGCTGCAGAGATGCAGTGTTGGTGCAGCTCGCGTGTGTACCCAACCCTGCCCTGCAACGCTTGTGTACGATGACCGAAATAGTTCATCTGTCTGTGCAGTCTTAAGCGCACGGTGCTCAGCCGCGCATTCATCAACTTTAACAACCCAGAGGCAGTGATAGACTTCAAGCAGAAGTTTGATGGCCATGTGTTCGTCAGCAGTAGGGGCACGCAGTACAAGTGTAGCGTGGAGTACGCTATGTTTCAGAAGGTACCAGCGGCAAACCCCAAGAAACTGGCCATGGAAGGCACCATAGAAAAGGGTGAGCAAACACTGGCTTACTCAGAGGGAGAATTCATGCAGAATGACCTCAAAGCAGATCCAACTATGCCACCAATCATCTGGTTCTCTCCATGTCAATGCTGTGGTCATCACTTGTGACGTATCCGCTTTGCTTGTCAACACAGACTCCGACTATCAAGCCTTTGTCAAGGCACTAGAAGAGGGTCCCAAATCTGTGCCAACTGCCCAAGCTCAACTGGAAGCCCAAGAGGCTGCCAAATCAGGAGAAGCATCCGGGCCTGTTGTCACTGCCCTCATGGCTTTCCTGCAAAAGAAGTACGAGAGCACACCCTTCACTGGCAGAAGGGGCAGTAGAGCAGCAAGGAAACGAGATGGAGCCAAGCTGGCAAGTTTACTGGAAGAGGTCGGTGATGGGCTTAGTACACCGACAGCAAGTAGCCATCTGTTGTGTGCACTGTATGGTGTTGTGCCAGCATTTGGTCGCTATCATTGGGGATGGTGGCCAACTGCCGACAGCCATATTGTGATTCGGCGTGTAGGCCATGTGCCCTTCGCCTTTTCAAGTCTGGCACACAGGTTTTCTGTGGAATCTGGGACTGCCTGACGTTTTTTTTTGCTCAACCGCCGCCAAGGATTGTGTCTGTACTGAGCAGCACATGCATGTGCCGTGCAGGAGCCAGACACCAGCAAATCTTCCAAGGGTCGCAGCAAGAGCAGCAAAAGCAAAGCAGCAGATCAAGAAGCAACGGCAGCAGCAGTATCAGCAGCGGCTGAAGCAGCAGCACATGCAACCAGGGGCGCGAAGCAGCAGCAGGGCAAGCGCGGCAGCAAGCAGCAGGCTGGGCTCCAGCAGCAGTCCGCAGCTGAAGCTGACAGCAAGAAACAGGCCAAGGCAAGTGAGAGCAAGGCTTCAAAGCATGACAAGCACAAGCACGGCAAGCACTCTAGTTTGGACCATGCAGACACAGCTGCCACAGCAACTGCTGCACCTGTAGCAGCCACCAAGGAGGAAGATGCTGAAGCCAAGCGTGCTGCCGCTGCAGCCCTTGCAGCAGCATCTGCTGCCAATGCAGCAGCAGCTGCCCGTAAGTCAAGGGTAAAGGCTGGCCATCAGGTTTACACACCAGGGGCTCGAGCAGGTGGCAAGTTGTTTGCAGCAGCTTTGCCAAAGCCGTCAGATGCCTCGGCGCCATCCAGCAGCAGCACAGGCCCGGCGTCAGCAGAGGCATCAGCAGCAGCGTCATCAACAGCAGCTACAGCTGCTGGCAGCAAAGCAAAAGCTGACAAGGCTGATGCAGTGTCTGCTGAAGGCAAAGCTACCGCTGTTGCAAAGCCAACCAGGCGTGTTACACCAGCAGCAAGTAAGAAGGCAGCACCTGCAGATGGTAGTCCAGCAGCTGCTAGCACTGTCACAGCATCAAGTCCACACCCCAGCAAGGCAGCAGCAACAGATGGCGCTGGAAGCAGTGGTAGCAGTGGTGGTGGCGGAAGCGGCAAGGGAGGGAAAGGAAAGACAAGAGCTGGTAGCGCTGGCAAGCAACAAAATCAGCAGCAATTGTGGCTGCCGAAGACTGGCGGGGCAGGATGAGCCACTGTGGTTGCTGATCAGCTGATCAAGCTTTTATTCACAGCATATCTGCTTGTGCCATATGGCTCTCCAGCCTTCCTGAAATGGCATATGGTGATCCTGTTGTGAAGCTTGTGCTATGGCACTTGCACAGGCGGAGGCATGAAGCCTGGCAGGTGTCGAGCTGTGATGTCAGCTGCTGCTGTTTCAAGTTCCCCAGCTCCTGACGTACTGGGCCATCGCCACCCGACTCGTAGGGACAGCTGACATGGCAGCAGCATGTTCCAGTTTCTCAGTGAGGATGCGATGCAATGGTGCATCATGGTGCACCTTGATCTGGCTGGCTACATAAGTCGGGGGCAGGATGGCCATGTGGTGAAGCAGCACATACACCGGCACACTCGCAGCATCTGGCAATCAAGGGCATTGCTCCATGCTCTGTGGATGATAGCTGATGTTCGGCAGTATACTGCTGATTTGCAGCGAATCACTGGACTGTAGCGGTAGGCAGCGCCAGCAGCAGCACCTAGGGGTATGAGTGCGTGCGGAGTGACTGTATGGACATGTAGTTCGCACAAGTATCTTGTATAAGCCTGCTGATCACGAGTATGGGAGCTGTGGATCCATGGTATCTCCAGCAAGGGTATCAGTTTTGGGAATCAGATGAAATCGACTGGCTGCTGGTGTTCTTGGCACAAGTCTGTGGGAGCTCTCCAGCATGACTCGGAGTACCTTTGTTGGAGTCGATGGTTTAGTTGATATGACAGTGCTGAGGCTGACTCAGCTTGCAGGCTGTGATTGTTGCAAAGATCTTGGCTTGCAGCGGGGTCTCGTTTCCAAACGTACACCGGATGTACAGTTGCAACGTGGGATCGGTGTCGGACCAAAGGGTACTATAAGGAAGACTCTTCCTTATAGTACCCCTTGGTCGGACAGGCAACAAGTGCGAGTCTGTTAGCAAGCATCATTGGTTTGCCAAATCAAACAGTGACTGCTCATAATAGCGGGTCAGTTGGTGACTACGGTACTTGTAGCTAACTCGTTGAGCTACCCAAGGGCCGACAGGCCGGAGCGGGTTTACATTCACTTTCATTGAGCTACCGGCAAGACTCATCTGTGGCAGCATGCACTGATTGCATGCCAACCTCCGAGGGTCGTACGGTACCATCATCTTGAGGATCATTGTGAGAAAGAAAGTTGGGCCGCCCACGGCGTGCAGTCAGTGTCAGGGTGCTCGATCGACGAAGCAGCCTCAGCTCATAGGCATCATGAACACTGGTATGATGACCTGCACACTGTCCAGACACTGCTAATTGGTTCTTGCTGAAGTGACCCAGGATGCTACAAAATATACAGGTTACACAACTCGATGCAGAATTCCAATCATAGTCAAGTACAGTTGACCGCTGATTGAAAGAAAGATATACTGTCGATAAGGTCAATAAGGTATCATCATATTGAACACCTACCCAGCACTACTTGCCAGACCATGATAACATGTAGCGCGATACAACCCTCATCCACAACAGCCTCTACTAATGCTGTGATTGCATGTGCACGAGCATCTCCGTAGCTTTTGCAGACAAGCCCATGCAATGCTGTACATTGTGCAGCTGCCATCATCATCAAAAGATAATACAGCAGATGCACTGAACCGTAGTGGCGTTGACAACATCAACTACTACTGTCATCTTGTTTGTTGTGGCAACTGTGCAGCAACTTGGCACATTTCAAGGCTGTCTGTAGCATGCATCAGCCACACCATCACATGACTAGGAAAAGCATCCTCCTGCACATTAGGACGACCATCTGCTCCAAAGTGGAACATGCATCACAGCAACTTCTTCACATAGACACAACAGGCTACTTAATGCAAGCAGCAGCAGCAATGTAACGGACACCACACAATCCATGCAGACACTTCAGCTATACAGAACGTCAAAAGTCACCAAAGTACATCAATATGCATCTAGTCGTTAGTCAAATCGCTTAATGCTCACACAATCAATGCATGTGACAGTCCAGATTATGGATCACAGCACCTGTCACCAATGCTGATACCCAACCATCCATGAAAGAGGTGATTACATCTGTACATACTGGTTCTGCTCATGCCATGAGCAGCACAAATAACACTCTGTTGACATACAACTTGAAGCAGCATAGTGCACTGCTCACCAGCACTGGCCTCAGCACAACTACACCACACCATGGTATGGTGAGCTCGGGGATCTTGGTGAGTCGGACTGACCGGGCAGCTGATTGTCAGCTGCTAACAAGGCCGATACACAACCAGCGGCACCCCCTGCCAATACACCTGGCTTCTGCACTGCGTCCAGCACATGAGGCTGCCCCTGACAATCACTGTCTGTTGAACTAGACGGCCAAGAGTTGAGGGGTGCTGCTGCTGCACTAGGTGACTCTTGCATACAGGTCATCTCACTCGACTGACTAGTCTCATGGCCTGGGCTTACATCACCTAGAACCAACTTGCCTGCTGCTACTTGTATAGAAACAGAGGAGTCCGGATTAGCTGATTTGGGAGCAGGAGGTTGCATCGGCAACACTGCTGTCTCAACACAGCAGTGCTGACCAACATGGACTTGCTGCTGCTGTGCCTGTATCTGCTGCTCACCAGTCTGCTGTTCCTCAGCAGCTGAATGCTGTTGTTGGCTGCGCAACAACTGCTGCAGCTGCTGCTCATTGTGTGCCAGCAGCTGCTGTTGCTGCTGTTGGAGCAGCGGCTGTGCTGCACCCTCTGCACCCAAAGCAATATCATGGCCACTGTTTCTGTTGACAGGAGACACAGTCTCCGCATCAACACCATGCAGCACCACCATCTGCCAGCGGTCCCAATCTGTGCGACGCAGTCTGCTTCCGCGACGTCGCTTGCTGGGCACCACCAGTGGCCATAATGTATCACTCTCAGATGTGCTTACAAGCAGCTCGCTACGCTGCTGCAACTGACTGAAGTCCTGACTGCTGCTGCTACTGGTGAAGACAATGCTAAACCTTTCCTGCCCTGATGTCCTGCTGCGCCTGTGTGGTGTGCCAGGAGGAGTGCTGTCGCTAGCTGCGTCCCTAAAGCTAGCTCTTCGGTGCTGGCCCCCAGCCAACTTAACTCGCTTTCCCTGCTGCACATCTACAGCACTTTCATCAGGCAGCTGCTTGGCGACTGGTGCTGACCCTGATAGCTCAGGAAAGTACAGACCTCGTTCGCATGATAAACGCTGCTGCATCTGTCCACTTGCCTGCCACAACTGCATGACAGACAAGCATGCAGCGCGTAGTCAAGCGAATGATGACATAGAAGGGGGCTGCACTGCACTGATGTCCTCAGTAGTAATCCCAAGATATGCGCTCAATGGGGTTCACTGTTACATCAATGCCAACTGCATCCCACACATGCACAGCTGAGGGCGTGCACATCGATATTGTTGCAACTTTACACTCTGGCACATGCGAAGCAAGCGTGTCTCATACTCAGCTTTGCTTCGCTTAGACGACCAACCACAGTAGGAAGCTTACCTGTTGGCTGTACAGCAGGGAAACATGTACAGGGTTTTGGTCCACAGATGGGGGGAGGGGTGGCCTGGATATGCGCAACTTCAACGCCTTGGATCCACGCCGACCCCCGTCGGCTAGTACATTGCGAGCACGAGTCTCAGAGGACCTGCGGGGAGGGACAGCACACTCGTGGTCGAGAGTGGTATGATACATGACGCACTGTGCGACGCTATGGTGCTCCATAGCAAACCATGAGTACCTGCAACCAATAATAATGCTGGCCTACGCTGCATGGAGGGGCGAACAACCCAAGTTGATGGAAGAAGCCGCGGGGCGATAACTCCACATACACGCCTGATGTGGCCAAACACAGCATTACGAACCCTTACAGTGCAGCATCTGCTACATATACAGCTAAACAACCCGAACATCGCTGCGTTGCTCCTCTGTCAGACGGGCTCTACCTCCGCGCTGAGGGCCGCTACTGGGTTCGCAGATCCCGAACTAGCATAAAGATAGGATTCTAATCAACTTACCTCATCCACAGCCCAGGGCTTGCCAAGGAAAAGCGCGACACACGGTGCTGCCCAAGCCCAGCTCCCTCGGCAGCTAAAGAGCATCAACAATGCACCTATGACCGCACTCTAGAAACTACTAGAAATGTAGCAAGCGCTGGAGCCTTTGATGTCCCTGAAAGCCGACACTGCCTGCCCGCCACTCAAGTCTGAATCCCTTCGCGATAGCTCTGTCAGCCCGAAACAAGCTACTGAAACACTCTTGTAAGCATTGATCAAGAATAAATGCGGTTATTCGACTGTTTCTTGGATTGTGAGAATCACCATCCCAACGCCCGGCTGTCACATCTACAACAATCAATGCTAGATACACAAAACAACCTTGACCTCAGCTCCGTGACCATCCTCCGCATGCATGAGGGTATAGGTCGCGAGCTTGTCATGTTGTCATCTCTGATATCAGTCTCACGCCGTGTCCGCAAGGGCTTGTTTAGCTTGCTGTTATACATGTTTGTTCACTGCGGCAACGCCTGGTTACACCTACTTCCAGACCAAAGCATGCGATGAGTTGAGTTGCAAGCAGCTGCATGCATCGTTGAGCGTTATCGAACGTTGTTTCAACCTCTACAATCATGCGATGGATTCTACCACCGCCTGAGCGTCGGCACACGCACTGACGTTGAGCTCCGCACTTGCTGGTTTGCATATTTCGCTGGATGCTGGCTTCGTGGGTTGCTGGTGCTCGATGCTGTCATTGATGCACGTCTTTCGCTCAGCATCGACTGGTGCAACCTTTCAAGAAGACAGAGGATGTGGTGAACAGTTGTCGACAGGTTGCATCTGGACAACCACCTGTCGGGCATAATGCAGTAGGGGTAACGGCGTAAAAGCGTCAATGGGCCCTGAGTCTGGGCCCTGCAGTTCTGCAGCTGCCCAGCGCGGTACATGCCACACGACAGACCCGGGCCCCTGGCAGGCTCAGCAAGGCTTGTGCAACGCTAAGAACAGACAGCAGCTGCAGTTGTCACAGTCAGGCATGTGCTGTCTGCAAGCTGCTTCGCAAACCCAGTATCAAGAAGCAGTG
>JARWLF010001948.1:0-11886 GCA_029853055.1 Scenedesmus sp. KT-U
CAACTTTCAACTTTCAGACAGGTTCCTTGAATCAACACATTGGATCTGCAACATGTATGTAATCCTTGATGTGCGTGTCTAGTCGGTTGCAATTGCTTTCAAACAGCGTTTGCTGCAGCATATCCTTGCTGCAGTCGGTCATCATAGCACCGAATGATATTTCAGAGGTACACTGATTACAGCAGCCAGGACATCAATGTGTGGAGTCAACATCACAGCATACACCTACGCTTGTTGTGTACAGTTGTAGCACAAGCCTGGATTTATATGTACAGCCAAGCATGATCGTAACCCCGTTCAATCTGAGCGATCATGCTGCCTGCCATCACCATGGCTGCATACCAAGACTGCATGTAACTTTACATAACTGCTTACGCAGCAGCAGCATCTCAGGTACTGACTGAAGCTTGGTACACATGCCCTCTCCCCTGCCATATCAGTGAAACCTTTGCCACGGCAGATGTCTGTCCCTTTGACACACCTGGATTGGAGACACATTACCAGCTCAGACTGCCGCAGGAATCAGCTGATAGAAAAACACTTAAGTTCAAACATCGCATGCACAGTACAAGTCAATACAACACACTTCGGGGTTGCAAGCACCATAGCGACAAAACTCATGCATCATCAGGTAACACAGGCCAAAAGAACAGAGCAACAGAAAACAGATAACAAGCCACATGGTGGCAGCATGAAAAAAGACGCTGGGTTCTGTAGGTTCTGTGGGTTGCTCGCAACCTTAGCAGCAGTCTGATATAGTCTCATACAGAGCAACACTGTCAGATAATAGCACTTATGCACCTGCCCCGTTGCAGGTTGGGAAAGAGCAGATCAGCTGCTCTATGGCATAATTACAACGTGCTCTTGCTGCTGATGCTCCTGCACAGCAGACTATCTAACAGATGTGCAAGTGTGAAAACAACAGAAAGTAAATCTTGTACTACTCTCACACTCAAGAGAGCAGCAGAGCCGCTTCAAAAGCTGATCACTCATGTTCAACCCTCAGCCCGGCACTTGTTGTTGGGGACACAACCAACTACCATACTCTAGACAAAGGTATCAGACATTGGCGGGGAGACCTAAGGTCAAGGAATGATATGCTCAGCAACCATAATGCAGCCAGCAATGCATGCCAAAAATGCTGCCCTATGACAGAGATGAAGATTACACACAACACACAGCAGTTGAGGTCCAGCTGCGCAGAACTTGCAATAATATCACAACCCTCATGTAGTCACACACCCATATTGAGTACCCTGACGGCTAGAGGCGTTATCAGCTTCAAGACAGCAGCTCTCCTTTTTACCCATGCAGCCACGTCTGCTTGAGGTATGAGTACACTGATGCAAGGGACATCAAAACTGGCTGAGGTCCCTGCCGAAGACCTTTGCTTTCATCCAGTCAAACAGAATGAGAACACGGTTGCGGAAAGAGACCTGCTTAGTGATATACACACTGCGCCACAGTAGGAAGGCAAAACGTCCATACACATCCAGTGAAGTGTCAAAAGCCTCGACCTGCGGTCACGGACACACCATACAAATGTAAGCATCAGGCAAAACCATGCCAGCAACGCAGTCCTCTACGGGTTGCCCATCACACATGCTGCTGTGATGCTATGAAAACGGCAGAGCCTCTTTGTCAAGGGGCGCTCTTCTTGACAGTAGTGTGACACAGATATGGAACAACTTCCCTCCCCCAGTTGCGACCAACCTGTGTCAGTGCTTTGTCATTGCCCACGTATGCCATGATACCAAGCGACAGGAACTCAAAAGGTTTGCGATAGTAGTCAACACCCTGGGGCGCCTGCATTACAAACACAGTGACGCAGATACTTCACTGGTCTACATGTTTGGATGCAGCAACACAGACTCATGGTGTAACCAACAATGCCTGACAATGCAGCTTCCACACATCTGCAGTGCTATGTAGTCAGTGTGAGCCTACCTTCAGATATGTGGAGTCGTTGTTGAGGACTGCTTGTATGTCCATCTCACTGAGCTTCTTCTGCTGACTCACACTGACAGCATCAACAGGGCGCAACTTGCGTACTGCCTCCGCATCAACCTGAATACAGACACAATGCAACTACTTATGACTGTGCACAGCAGGACAGTGTACAACGGCAGACAACAGGCGGAACATGTACAAACACCTGCCGAACCACAATGCATGCAAGTCTTCTGTACAGGCAAGCAGCATTGAGAACAAGCATACTGAGTGAATACACATAAAGTCAAGAAGCCATGAGCCAGCAGCAACAGGTGTGCCCTGCAAAAGCAGATGTGCCATGCTTAGCACGGCTGCACGGTGACTGGTCATGGCATGCATGCATACATGGAGCTTGTTCTGCCATGACACAACTCCAGGATGTATGATGACACAACTCACCTGCTCCTGGACTGCCGGATCAATCTTCACTGGTGGAGCAGTGTCCAGGCCACCCACTCCCAATGTGTAACCGCGATTAATCATACGAGCAACATAGGCGCCTTGCTGAGCAGCAACCTGTGTATCAACACAGTCTCACATTGCGTCAACACTCCCAACACCATTGGTCAGTGAGTTGTAGCTGTACAACAGGTGGTGCAGGAAGCATGTACGATATTCCGCAACATGCAACGGCATGCACCATATTCAGATGCATCATGAGCATGGGACCAGTGTACCTGTGCAGTTGCAGGCATCCTGTTGCCAATCAACATGCTGCAGTCTCCAAGGGCAACCATGTCACGGGCACCGATGACACGAAGGTATGGATCAACAGCCAGCTTTGAAGCCACAGGCCGTGCTGGATTGTTATATTTGCCTTGCTTGGGAAATGCTTGAACAAGGTCTTGTGTCAGCTGACGAGCTGCATTCCCTGCAGACCATTGGCACCACAACAAACAGAAAGGGTTGCAGCACCTCTGCATCATACAACCTTGAGCATATTCAACTCAAACACTGTTATATTTCTACACCGTACATGCAAGCCATCACAGCACAGCTTAGTTCTTGTTGCCATACCTGTAGACCACACACAGATGCCGTATGGTATGACTTCCTCATCATCCTGGCCCTGAACCTTGATCACCAGCTCATCACGAGTAACCTTAGTCACAGCAACACCAAGGCGCACGTCCACGCCAGTTGCCTTGAAGTTGGCCAGAGCACGCTGCTGCAGACTGCCTGAGAACTGGGTGAGGATGCTCTGAGCACTCTGGAACAGGCTGATGCTGACATACTTCATCAATCTGCAAGCAACAGTATGAACTGGGTTTTGCGTAGTGTCCTACTGATCACCACTTGTTACTTATATTCACAACTGTTGCCTGTCTTCTGTTGCTCTGGAGCGCAAACCTTCAAAGAGCTTCATCAGGCAGTCATACGAGGGCAAGATAAGAAGAAAGCTTAAAATCAGGAGAGTATACTCACTCTGGATACTTCTTTGCCAGGTCCACACGTATGAAGTCATTCAGAGTACCAGCAAACTCCACCCCAGTTGGTCCACCACCAACCACCACAAAGCGGAGTACTTTGCGCCTTTCGTCTTCGCTGGTGCCAGGCAGTGCAGCCAGCTCGAACGCCTCCTGAACACGACGCCTGAGTTCCACGGTGTCTGACACCTCTTTCATGAAGAAGCAGTGCTCAGCAACACCTGGTATACACAAAGCAGGTGCAGCACATGTGGACCACTGGTCGAATAGCATAGCAAGAACAGCAGCTGAGTCATGACCAATCAACACTCACTGTAACAGCGTGTGGGGCACCCCATATGACCCTATTGGATTGCTGACGCAGCAATCATGCCAAATTGCCGTTGTTGCATGACAGCCAAGCCACCAAAAACTAGATCCTTGACTGAGTGTAGATTTCAAGAGCAGCATACAGAGACCGTCAGCAAAGAATGAACCTATCGCCTGAAGCCCTACCTGGAACTCCAAATGTTGCTGGCCTCTCACCCACTGCAACCACTACAACGTCATACGGTACCTCGAATTGAGGTCGACGACCATCCTCAAAAGCAACAGCTGCTGTGCAGTAAGCTACCTGCATTCAGCAGTCAGAAAGCTACATGCATGAGGTTGTCACATGCTCAATTGGTGTATGCCTCGTGCAGGGTTTACTAGGAGAGTGACTGCAGTATGAAACAGCGAGGTCCAACACACCACAAAGCATATCAAGTGCATCATCCAAGCAGTCTCCCTCTGACCTTCTTATCAGTGTCTATCTTGTCACATGATGCTTCCAGGTAGGTAGCATATGGGTTGCTGGTACGGATGGGCTCTAATAGGCTCCTGCAACATGCACACGGTTGGACATAGGCTGTTGGCCATAAGCACAAATTGCTGCAGCAGTGGCTTGGCACGGGTAGTCGCGCCTACATGCAGCTCATATGCATGTTATGCTGAATGCTGTGTGCAGACTATGCACGGATAGCAGAGGAGCATAACAGTGCGTAAGAACCAGTTCCAGACACATCATGACCTGGTGCTGTTGATCATATGTGACATCCTACCTGAACTCAACAGTGCCGACAGCAGTGCTTGGCAGCATAGGTGTGAACAAGAAGTGATTGCGAGGGCTCACTATGACCACTTCAAACAAGTCAACATCGATAACCTGTACCGGAAGCAGCAACTACTGTGAGTTTCAGCAGTCAACAATTGAAGTATGGGATACTATCTTCTAGAGTGTGTGCACGCACTGCCTGCATAGCTGAATGATGTGGAGGTGTGATAATTGACTACTGCTGCTGCAGACTCAGGTGTCTGGGATGTTTGTTTGCTCCTAGCGAGTCAATCGTTACATCTCTTCACAAATGCCTGCATAGCTAAGTGATTTCCTGACACAACAAACCGCTCAACCATCGATATAGTATAGTATCAAAGAGGGCATGTAATCACCTTAATTAGGGAATGAGCTCCCCAACCAGAGCCCAGCACCAGCACCACAGGCTTCTTGGACTCCAGTTTGTAAGCACCTGAAGAACTCCGTCGGAACAGCCGATCAATCACCTCGCCGCTGCAAATGCACAAACAACACAGGGAGTTTAGCAAAGTGACACCGCTTTCAACTGTGACACCTTATGCGGTGATACAAGTGTTGTTCTAGGCACCCCACACCTGAGCTATGCTTTCACAATTGCCAATGCTCTGACAAGCACACTCACCCTGGCAGATTATCATTGAATGTACGTCGCCCAATCACTGCGATGTCTTCAACTGTGTCTGCAAGCTTGCTAAGAGCTACCATGGCCCAGCCACGAGGTTTTGGCCACTGAAGCTCGATAGTCTGCTCTTCGCTGGGTGTGAGTGGTGCTGTGGTGGGCAGTGTCGTTTTGGCTGGTGCTGCGCTGTCAACCCCTGACTTTTGCTCCTGCTTTGTTGGAGAGGCTGTTCTGACCACTGGTAGACGTCTACGACCTGTCGACAAAAGCATGCAGTGGAAACATCACAACGAGCAGTACGTGTGCAACTGTATGCCATCCAGCTTGGCGGAGATCATCTCAGGATGGTAACCTCTCGAAAAGCAAGGTATAAAGCTGCTCTAAGATTTATAAAAGGATTAACCACCATCTACCATGCTGGTAAGGACACTACAATGACACATCAGCAGCAAGAGCATGGAGCCCATAGTCACTCACGAGCAGCCATCTGCTTGCCCAGCACAGATCCGGAAGCTGTCACGCACGATGTATGACAGCTCCTGAAGCATGTCGTAGGCATTGTGCTGCGAGCGTGCATCTCGTGACCAGGCGGGGTGATTACGACGAGCTTACCAACCTGTGTGATGGTAAATAGGGCAGCAACGCAGATTTACAATGCAATGACGATCAAAATAGATCCTACCCATAAGCATGCAGGCTTTTGACTGATGCCAGTGCAGGGGTGAGTGCCAACTTGTGAAGCTTACCTGGATTTCACACAGTAGATGTGTCTCTTGGTCAATCCTATGCTACAATGGAACTAATGAATGATGACAAACACGAAATCAGGCCAGCAGCAGATACCGCTCACTGTGTCCGAAAGCGCAGTCCACGTAGTGCTTGAAAGCAGGCCTCACTCGATAGACTGGTAGAATATGTAATGTCGCCGACATAATTTTGAGTCTGGTATACGTGCTGCCGGGCTTTCTGTTAACCCTGCTGTGCGTGTGTTACGAATTGTTTGACAGGCGTGTCAGCCAGCTGCCGTTACACCTGCAGAGAGAATTAGTTTTATGTAAGGTGTAGCGTGACCTAGACTAAGTGGTTTATGCACGGGCCCTGAGGGCATGTGGAGAGGCATTGACCAAATCCTCTGGACCTTGGTGTGAAAATGGCTACCAGAGCCGTGCTTCAAACATTTGAGCGTTATCAAAAAGAAAGAGTTGCTTTTGTTACAGCAGTTGCTGAGATGGCGAAGAATCCACAGGTACCGCTGGGCCACAAACATCGCTGGGTTGCATGTTAGCTGGCATGATGGCAAATTCACGACAAGATGTATCACACACTCACACAGAACATTGAAGCGTTACAACAAGCTGGAGCACTAGCTTTGCTGAGGCCGCTTCTGCTTGACAACGTTCCAAGGTAACAAAGCTGTACTATACTGTACTGTACTGCCATCCTATTGGCCAATTTCCTGAGCTTGCTGGCTGCATGGCGAACATACTGAAGCTGACAGGGCGTCTGCTGCTTGCTTATGCAGTATCCAGCAGTCTGCAGCCTTGGCCTTGGGGCGCTTGGCAAACTACAGTGATGATTTGGCAGAAGCAGTGGTGCACAATGAGATACTACCACAGTTGGTGAGCTCACTAGTTGCAGCTATTTCGTAATAGTTGATACAGTAGACCAAAGCAGTAGAGGCACTGCAAGCAGCAGAGCATGGCCTACAGGCTTGAGCTAGCTCATGCAAGTGTGCTTCGAGTTCGCTTGACAGATGGAGCCACTGCTATTGATAGATTCCATACAGCGTGGACACAGTGCAATGCTACAAGCCTCCATGTGCTGTGTTTGTGACAGGTATATTCATTGGCTGAACAAAACCGCTTCTACAAGAAGGCTGCTGGCTACTGCTTACGTGCTGTTGCAAAGCATTCTCCAGAGCTGGCACAAGCAGTAATCGACAGCGGTGCACTGGACAGTCTAGTGACCTGCTTGGAGGAGTTTGACCCTGGCGTCAAAGAGGCAGCAAGCTGGTGCTTGGGCTATATCGCAGGCCACAATGCTGAGCTGGCACAGCAGGTTGTCGATGCAGGTGCGGCTCTGCTTGCATCAAGAGAACTCCTACTTGAGCCAGCCAGAGCCTGGGCAGTTGTACCAAGCAGACAGCATGTGCGGAGGCCAGGGTAGTTGTGATAAGCAGACAGCACACGAATCACATAGACGTTCTCGCAGATGTAGCCAATCAGCTGTGTCATACGTGAGCATCGCACGATACGACAAGCATGCTTTCCTGCAACCGACCCCAGCCACCACCAACGTAGCTATGCTGTTGATATACCTGTTTAGCATGTTTGGCATCAGGTCTGCTGACACCCACATTTGTCTACTCTCTGCAGGAGCAGTGCCTTTGCTGGTACTCTGTGTCCAGGAACCTGAGTTGAACCTCAAGCGTGTAGCAGCAAGTGCACTCTCAGATATTGCCAAGCACACACCTGAGTTAGCCCAGGTTTTGGTTGATGCTGGAGCAGTATCTTACCTTGCACCATTGCTGATCAATCAAGATGCCAAACTCAAACGGCAGGTCAGTTAACACATTGCAATGTAATGTAGCGATTGTGTGTTACCGCATGTTGTTGGGTAATGCTTTGCCATGTGCATGTTTTGCACCACAGCAGGGACTGCTTTCAAACAGTTGGTGCCTGCCGCTGTAAGTTGTTGAATACTGGTTTTTTGCATCTGCCTACTTATGCCTGCAACAACGCCAGAGCAAATTGAGTTAGCAGTGACCTGTACACTTGATGCCGGTGCATGTGCATCCATCACAGTGCACAGAACCTGTTGTAAACCAGGTTTACCAGGTTTACCTCTCATCTTAAAAATTGATGCAGGTGTGCAGTGCACTTGGTCAGATAGCTAAGCATAGTGTGGACCTTGCTGAGGTGGTTGTTGAAGCTGAGATATTCCCCAAGTGTCTTACATGCTTGAAGTACCCAGATGAGTTTGTGCGGAAGCACGCAGCAACGCTAGTGCGCGAGGTTGTCAAACATACACCTGAGCTTGCGCAGCTGGTAGTGGCAAATGGAGGCGTAGGTGCTTTGGTAGAGTACTGCAACGACAGTAGTGGCAACAACCGGTGAGCATACCACCTTGTATGAGTCTGCTGGATGTCTTGCCCAACCAACAGTATGTAACAGGCAACATGCAGATGCCAGCAACTTTCAGCAGAGCAGGAGGTTGTGCAAGGTTTGAAGTGAAGCTGTCACAATTTGGTCACAGACTTACCTTCAGCTGTTGCACAGCACATGACCATGCTGCATGTTGCTGATTCTGGCTAGGATAACAGCAGCAGCAGCAGCATGCGCCTGCTCTGTCGCTTGCTTCATCACTCTGTTCAATTTCTCATCACAGGCTTCCGGGCATCATGGCATTGGGCTATATTGCAGCATTCAGTGAGACACTGGCATTGGCAGTCATAGCAGAGAAGGGTTTGGCACCTCTTTGCACAGCTGTGGCAGAAGAGACTGAAGACCATCTACAAGCAGCAGCAGCCTGGTCCCTTGGTCAACTAGGCAGGCACACACCAGACCATGCCAAAGCAGTAGCTGACACAGGTAGCAGCAAGTAGCTGCCAGCACCCTGGTTGCAGCTGCCACTTGGCGGCTTGCACTGCATGAAGATGCTTGCTAAGGCTCTCAGGCTATATCTGTCTGATGCTACAGATTATACATGTGTGGCACACTTGCATTGCATTGAGTTGACTAGAAGCAACCTGCCATGTTTCTGTTGCTGTCAATGTCCCAGGCGTTTTGTTAAGCCTAGTAGCTTTGGAGTCTGCGGCTGGCAGCAGTGAAGACCTGTCTACAAAGTGTAGACGCAGCCTGAAAGGAATAGTGGCAAAGCTCACTTCCTTGCCAGCCTTAGATGCACTGGTTCATCAAAAGCTACCGGAGAGTGTAATGAAGATGGTTTTGGAGCAGGTACGAAGCGGTTAGGCATGTTTTCTGACTGTTCCAAAAGAGTTATCTTCAGTAATCAAAACCTTTTTGTTTCGCTCTTTCACTAGTCCTCCATATCACAATAAATCATGTTACATGCCATGCCAGTGCTGGTGAGTCCTCACGGGCACCATCCAATGTCTTTTGGGTTATGTGAAATAGTGTGCAAGCACCTGTTGCCAGCAACCTAAGAATGCACATGTGCTGTGTTTCTCTCTGTCTGTTTACTTGTAGACTGGGAAGGTTTTGGCAAATGACCCCCCTGGTCGTTCGCAGTTTGTTCATTCTGGTGGTCTTGCTGCTGTTCAGCAAATGGCGGAAGCACCTGACAGTAAGCTCAAGGAGGCAGTAGACATCATCAATAGTTGTTACCCTGAAGAAGTAGTTCGGTACTACAGTCCCAGCTACAGCCAACAGCTGTTGCAAAAATTGGATGCAATGGCGGTGAACTGCTAATGCTTGCAATCAGTGTGGGGTGAACAAGGCCGTGGGCACTGTCTGCTGGGGTTGACATGAGCTGATGTTTATATCTTGACAACGGCAGTTGGTGCTTCACTTGGATGGCTTGATGTCTGGCTCTTGATGACAGTGGCAATCTTACATCAAGATATGTTCATGTTGGTCTTCATTGTAATGCTGTTGGTGTACAATAGTACTACATGCATGATGTTTTGAATGATAGCCAAGTTTACGCTTTGTTTGGGTCGGAAGACTTCTCGTGAGCCAGCATATATCAGAATAAGCAGCCTTGCTGCTTGCCGCTACAGTTCTGAGCAGCATCCAGGCGGCTACTCTCAAGGGATGACTTTGACCTGGTTGATGCCTCGAGCCAATAGCAGCACCGTTTATGCACAGCGGTGAATTAGATTATGCTTCTGCACACTCGCTGGCATTGAATGTGCTGCCACCATGGTGTTAGCAACTACCATGATCAGATTGCGTGTGATAGTCGGCAAACCGTTTGGGTGGATCGGATCCACTCTGCTTACCTTGCAGCTGTCACAGAAGGATCTGAGTTCAGCTTGGCAAGCAATATACACTGTGATGCCACAAATGATTGCAGTTTCTGCAAACAACTGCTTGGCATCGTGCAGGGTCAAAGCTTATGTGTGGGTGACAACAACCAGGGCCACAATGTTGTCGTCACGGTTCCTGGGAGGCCATCCGAGTTTGAAATTTACATGAGTAACTTCGGCTGCTACAAGTGCGCTTGTCAGCTGGCTGTGGTGCTGTGTGGCTGATGATTCCGGTTGACTGAGACAAGCATGTGGACGGATTTTGACATGAAGGATTGTGAATCTTTGCCGTTGCTTCCCGTTCTCTGCTGCAGCAAGGCATCGGAATGCTGTGACCTACGTGCCGGGTCGATATCGATGCATCGTCTGACATCTGCCAGGACGGTGTCAAGAAGGAGATTGAAAGCCTAAGTTCCCAGATTATCATCTTATCTGCACACACCCCTGCTCCTTGATTCTCCGTATGTTGACGCCGACATCTCACTACATGAAATGGGTTCAAGAGTATACGGAGACTGTAATGCAAGCTTACGGTAAGAGCTGGCGAGTCCACTGGTCTGGACTCATCGTGAAGAGGAGTACGGTGACTTGGATTCAGAGCTGTGTCACCAAGGAAGATTGTGCCTCTCAACCCAATTCCTATCTCATGATTACCTGAAAAGCGTGGATGACGGGAAACACAGTGTCAGTGGGGCGGCGGCCCACTGCCCTGGTCTGATGTATGTTGCCGTTGGTCGGAAGTGGCTTGGACTTGGCCACCGGTACCACTCGCGAGCCCCCACCAGCACAGCACCCACCTTGTGCTCGTAAGTATGGTGACTCCCGGTACACTCTCAGCCTGTCACTGTCGGCCCGGTACGGTACACTCATTGACTTCCAACTAGTGAATTGTCATGTCAGTTATGCATTTCACCAATTTCACCGTTGCTTTCAACATACCTCGTAACTTGCGGCTTTGACTGTTGCCATATAGAGCTGTTCCTGCTGACTAATCAGCCACTTCCCTGCTTCCATCACAGTATGCTGTCATAAATTGCTGCAGGGTTAGCTGAGATATGCTGCTCAGGCTGACGACTAGTAGTGATAGCTCTAAGTAACAGACCATCCTGTCAAGAGCGGTGGGTCCCCGCTGTCGTTGGAGGACTTGTAGGCTTGAACTGAGCCTGATGGTCTGCACGACTTCCCACTGACCAGGTCTGAGTACAGTAACAGGAATCACCAAAAGACGGATTTCTACCCAGGGTCACTGGTCATATGTGAGGTTTGGCCTTGGAAAGCTTGGTTTCATGTAACAATCAAACATCAATCAATAGCGTGCTCCCCCTCGACAACAAGCAGTACTGCCCGCTGCTGCTGCCGACACACAACCATGGTTCCACATTGAAACACCCCATCTCAGCATTCTCCCTGATGCAGTGAATCTCAGGACCCCTCCCCTTCCCCATCTTCGCTATGTTCTCCCTTGGCAGCAAGCAGTAGTGCCCGCTGCTGCTTCCGATACACAGCCATGGTTCTGCTTTGGACGGCCCATCACTGTACTCTCCTTTGACATCTTGTCACACACCAGACCCTTGCCCTTCACCATCTCCGCTATGCTCTCCGACAACAAGCAGTAGTGCCCGTCCAAAAATAAACATCAGTCTCCCCGATGGACAGCCTGCCCCCTGTGTGCACCAGCATGCAGATGACACCTCCCTGCACACAGCAGGCATTCAAGGCAGCCAGGTGCTGCTGCAGCATGCAG
>JARWLF010001960.1:0-14548 GCA_029853055.1 Scenedesmus sp. KT-U
GACACTATGCTCTGTGATGCTCTGGACCACATAGCCCGGTATCTGAGCCAGACAGCGCATAAATCATACTTTGCTTATCAGGCAGTACACAACACTCTGCTGCAGCAGCAGCAGCAGCAACAACAACAGGAAAACGGGCAGTCAAGGCAACAACAGGGCCGGCGTTGCGAAATGGCAGTTCCTGTACCAATGCAGTTCATTTGCTTCATAGCTGACCCCCTTGGTAAGGTGACCCTGCAGATTAGTCCTGATTTGGAACAAGATCCCCGCTTGAGAGAACAGATCAGCACGCTGCAGCAGTTGCTGCTTGAGTATCAAGCAGAAGCTGCAAGGAGAGCGGAGCAGGTGGCTGCCAATGCCCAGCAGCTGCCTGAAGCTGTCCTCCTTGACGCCAAGGCGCGGGTGAATCCCAACAAGTTTGCTGGCCTACCCAAAGAGTCGTTTGAGGAATTGTGTCAGCTGAAAGGCAGGCCGGCACTGATCTATGCTGTAGAGAAGCTGCGGGATGCTTGGGCAGCCAGTGATACAGCAGGTATGTATCATTGTCACATGATGACATTGTCTGTCACATCTGGCAAAGATCTCTACAGTAGAGATCATACAGTAACTGAATGACGGCAGAAGCATGCTACAGCAGTCGGTGACCGTTTGTAACAGGAATGGGCTGTCGTACCACACAATACGGATCATGAGAAGCCGTAGTGTCTGACGACATCTTTGAATGTTCTTACTAATGCTGCAGGGGGTTTCCGGAAGAATCTCAAGGTTCATAAAGACGCCAAGCTGTGTGAAAAGTACCAGGTATTCCCTCCAATTGAAAGCTGTAAATGCAGTGAGGCGCGCAGGAAGTACCGATGGTGTCCCAGAGTTCCCATGACCTATCCTCACCAGTTGCAGAATGACAATCTGACGATGCAGTTGCAGTATTACAAAGAAAATTGTCCCCCGGGTCTAGACCAGCAGGTGGTGTTGCAGTTCATTGAGACTGCCTTGCAGCAGAAGGGCACAGTACAGCTTGGTAGACCCAGGAAACAGCAGGTGCCCACTCCAGGTACAAACAGCGATACGCAAGGGGCGCCCCATTCAGCTGGCTCACCTGGTCCTCCCCCTCTCATGGAACGCCTGGCCAAGAGCAGAACATCTGTGCCTCAAACTCGGAACAGCAGCGCTGCCGCTACGTGTAACGGGAGTGGTAGTGCAGCAGCTGCCATGCCCATGAATTCAGGTCATGTTGGAACTGACATACAATCTGAGTCTGCTGCTGCTGTAGCTGCTGGTGCCATTGGCACATCCAAGGTGCAGACAGCAGCACCAGGTGGCTCTCGTAAGCATGGTGCTTCCAACAGAGTACAAGCAGCAGCAACCGGCTCTGTTCCTAGTGGGGCAAGATCAGCTGCTGCTGGTGCTGCTCGTCAGGCCAGAACTGTAGACAAGACCAGAGAGCTTCTTAGCAACATTCAAGCAGCTAAGCAGATAAGTGCTCAAGCAGACTTTGTTGTCCATCAGTCAGCTGGACAGCAACAGCTGCAGCAGCAACAACCCAAGCAGCAGCACTACTGGGTGCCTGGTGTTGCCGCAGCACATTCAGTACAGCCGGGCTTTACCACGATGTCAGCGTTGGTGAACTATTCTTTGCAGATCATCAAACGTGCAGCTGTGGCAGGCCAAGCGTACAGTGTTTGGTGTTTGCTAGTGAGTGTGAAGACTACAATGTTCACAAAGTGCACCCGTTGTATGCTCACTGTACACTCTCATAGCGATGAATGATGTCTTGGTGCGTTCTGCAGAATTCTGCATGTATTGTTGTTATGGCTGTCAAGATGCAGCTTGCATCCAGATCATGACAGTACCCAATACACATACAATGACAATTGCTAATCTCCTCATGCCCATCTTGTCTGTTTTGTGGTTTGTGTATGCAGACTGATCTCAAGCCTTTGAAACTCACCATGTCATCTGACGTCTTCCAGCAGTTCCTGCAAGAGCTAAGTAAGCTGGGCTGCCTTGTTTCAACACCTTCACAGCAAGGCTGCTTGCCCAGTGGTGGCACAAATTGGGTTGATGCTCTCAAGTCCATGTTTCTGCAATCACCAGGTATGTTTGAGGCTTGTCACATGTGCATGCCTATTCTTATCTGACTATCGACATTGACTGCTGTGTTCTGGTGTTACATCTCAGGCAACGTTGCATGTAAGTCACAGCGTTCTTGTCATTTGCTGAAGGTGCTGGACAAGGGCTCTCTCAACCCACACAGCAAACACAAGAAACATCTCACCAGCGCATGTCACGGCAGCAACAGCAGGTTTCTGCACAGCATGTACCACAACAGCAGCAGCATCAGCAGCAGGGTTCCGCACAGCATGTACCAGATCAGCAGCAGCAGCAGCAGCAGGGTCATGCACAGCATGTACCAGATCATCAGCAGCAGCAGCAACAGGGTCATGCGCAACAAGTTCTACAACAACAGCAGCAGCAGGGCCTTGCACAGCATGTATCACAGCCGCAGCAGCAGGGCCCTACGCAACAAATTGTACAACAACAGCAGCAGCACGATGCATCATCTGTCGACCATATGTTGCGTCTGCGTTGTCGACAGCAGCAGCAACAAGCATCTGTACCCTACGTGTCTCAGCAGCAGGGGCAGCAACCAGGGGTTGGTCAACCCATGACTGAGCATCATCCACTGCACCAACAGCTGCAGGATCACCAGCATCTGCAGTCCATGCAGTGTAACGGCCAGACTCACTGGTCACTTGACGGGTGCCTGACCTTGGGTGAGTTACAGCGACATGTTATGCATATGTCACTGCTTGTTTGAATATGCTTTGGTGCCAGAGCAATGTTGATCCACTACAGGGTAGTCTAATCAGTGACAGATGCTTGCATGTATTGCCAGATTTCAAGTATGGCTGAGCCATCTCAATGACAGAGTGGCTCATTGCTGTTCAATCTGCAGGAGAGCATCAGCTAGGTACTGGAGATGAGATCTATCGCAGCATGCAGTATGCGGCTGATATATTGGGTAAGATCATACCATCAGATGAGGAGGAAGAGGACAATGGAGCGGGACGGTCCCTGCTACAGCAGTTGCGATCCACATGGCACAATAAGGTAACCGTTGGGTATCCTGCGGGCCCGACAGTTGCTTAGAGTTGCTCTAATTTGTATATATGCAGATATGCTTCCGCCATCAAACACCAGACTCCTGCTGCTTACCGCTGCCTCTTTGGCTGTTTGTGTATGTGTTGCTTCAATTCAGTCAGCAGTCGAGGGTTGTTGTATTGTCGTGGGGAGTTGATGCAGCTTACTGCTGTCAGATCGAAGCACTGGATGCCTCATGGACACGAACTGACTGTGACATATTGCTTTCCGCAGAATTATCATGACCACTTGCAGCAATGGGCCAATGAGGAAGAAACGCGGCAGGAAGCGCAAGCACAGCATGCATCAGGCCAGCAGCTTGGCGGTCCAGTAAGTGCAAGGTCAAGGGCCAGGGCAGCTGGTGCAAGCGCCAACAGCAAACGTACTGCTGAGAAGAGATACAAGAAACAGACAGCCAAGAAGTGCAAAAGGTCTGAAAGTCCAACCGCTGAATTTGAACGTATTTCTTGATCAGCTGTAGACCCTATAGCACGGGTCGTGTTATATGAGGTGGTGGTGGCTCTGTATGACGTAAGATCTGAAAGCATCATTATCAGATGTTCATGTGTGCATCTTGATCAGATGTTCATATGTTCATGCATGTGCCACATGGCACTATCTGCATGACTACGTGTTCTTATCCAGGTGTTGTTGTTGTTGCATCCAAGGCTGTATCCTGCAGTTCTACTGGGTGACATAGCAGTTGTAACATTTCATGATGTCTATGTGTAAGAAGATATTTCTGTCATTGTGCAGTGCCGAGCAATGGCGGAGTTGAAAGCTCTAGCTCATACTCTGAAGAGTGCTATAAGCAGCAACTCCAGTCTAAATTGCCAACGAGTATATCTGCTCTGCTCTAGAGACTTCCCCACTGTGGTTTGTTTGAAGGCAAAAGCTGCAATAAACTGGGGAAGTATGCCTGTTCCCCACTCAGTCCCATGCCGGTCGTGATAACGGCAATTCACAAGTTCTCTTGATGTTACAAGGGGGTTGATCTCCTCAATGGAATAGACTGCCAGTCAAGATACTAGGGTCAAGTCGCCTGAGTGCAACCAGTGACCCAGGACGTTGTAGGGCATAATGCCATGGTGTCATGCAATATCAGTGATATGCACAAGCTCACTGAGTGTGACCTGTGCGAGTGCCATAACTGATCGCCACGAATAAAGCATGCACAGCCCATTGCTAGCAAGGCAGTGCTGCCGACCAGTTGTAGCCTTGTGCCAAATTTGACCAAAAACCATTGTGGCAATCATGAACTTCATGGGCCATGTCAAACTGAGACTCTCACTGGCACTCACTGGCACTCACTGGCACTCACTGGCACTGTACAAAAATGCCAATTTCAGAGTCAACAACTGCCAGATCTAGCAGATGCTGCCATGGCCACCTTAGCCTGGAACAACAAGGCTGTCATATCTTGCTGCCGTCGCTGAGCTTATTGTTACCCGAGCTGTTTCCTTGACTGATCTGACGAGGTGCCCTATGTTTATGCTGGGGTCATGGCAGCAGGTGCAAAGAAGCGAGCAACGTGAGAATGGTCAGGTGCTGCAGCTGCAACCTGTTGCAGCTGGAACGATAATGTTTGCTTTCGAGATACACGCTGCCAGCTAGTGTACGTTGAGCTTTGACACGTTGAGTCCGCACTGCCTGCATGCTTCTGCATTAGCAGCCGCGTGTTGCAGTGATGATTAGTTGCAGTACACACTATGCATAGTGTGATGGTCATGTGCAAGCAACTTGCTGATTGTGTATACAACAACGGGAAACAATATAGCTTACAGTATATTACGATGTATCACATACATGTCTCCAGATCAGCAACTAGCACCAACACATCCCGCAACAGCAGAGACAACAGCCCTGGTACCAGGCAGTGCATCTTAAAACTACTCTTGTATTGGTTAATCAGATTGGATGCCAGATCTGCATACAAGTGTCTAGGGTCACACAATACTGCAACAATGCAGTTGAAGAATTCTATGTTGTACTGGCTCGATTGCAGTGCCGATTGCACCAAATGACGTAACAACCCAAGCATCATCAGGTGCAGGTGTAATGTGACATTAGTGCTCAGAGCATTGCATTGGCCGTTGCCGACTCAGCTACTGGCCACCACTGCAGTGTATACCAACAGCTCAATTGGTTTCTGCATGTGGCCTGGCTCATTGTGATGCAGGGACTTGTTCCATTATCTAGAAGTTGAATCGTTGCACAATAGGCTCGAGACCAATGGGAGAGTATGCAATTCAGTGCCAACTCAGTTCACAGGCTGTAGCAAAGACAATGCTAGTTATTGTTGTCTCAGTTACTAGCTGAGACCGCAGTGCAGACCGCTACCAATACACTTTCATATTAGTGATTCTGCCCAGCTTCTGGATATAGTAGTGAGTGTCAGTATGCTGTTACATGATGCAATCTCAGGATGCAGACCGGGGCAGGCCATATGGCGTGTCCACCATAAACAAGGTGACTTTGACCTCTGTGTTGAGGCATGCACACTCTGCGGCCTATGTTGCTGCTTCAAGAGCAGACCCCTGCAACCAGCAGGTGACGATGGAAATGGTCAGTATGGTGTTTGGGATCATGGCGAGGTACATCCATCAGGCACCAACCATCAGTGACGGACTTGTCAGTAACATACTACACAGTTGTCGCACACGCAGCACAGCTTGAGTCTTTGTAAGTTGGTCCCTACCGGCACTGCGTGGGTGACCGTCTTTAGTAACATGTTACGAAGGTTTTGCTACGACTACTCAAGCATGGCATGGACAGCTGCACTGATGGGTTGCAGGTTTGATGATGTTGTCATCACAACAATGTAACCGGTACTTTCAGGCTGACAGTTGCTGTAACTTTGGCAAACATGCTCCACTCTGCAGTACTATAGTAGCTACTAATCGTGTCATGCGTCATAAGTGCTAGTTGGCAATAATGCTCTGACTGAGAGGTGTGCAGGTAGTATTTGTTCCGCTACACTGTAATCGACTGTGTGGTGACAGTCAAGCTAGTACACCCAGTTGGGCATGACACGGTGTATCCGTGACTGTCACGACCATCATGGCATTGGCATTGGCATGCATTGGCAATGCATAGCAGCCGGCAGTTGTGCTTCTTCAAGAAGCATTGTAGTACACCGTGCAGTAGGCCACTACTCAGCAGTGCCATGTATTGCCGATGGCAGTATTGCTATGGCTGAGTATAATATAGACTCCATCATGGTCAGTCTATGAGCATAAGCACTTTGCATGTACTGTCCGCTTTTGAATGGGGCCCATGGCCGCCATACGGTATTGCTATGGCTCATGAGTAGTTCTCATATACATAGTCTGTAGTGGATAGGTTCTTGAACATAACAATATCACTGGACAGGAGAGTACAAGCTTCCATCACTTATAAGTAACTACACTGAGCTTGTACGTGTGGATGACGGAACAGGACCCGGCCGCAGTCGTGCCACGAAAGCTTGTACAGCAATATAATGTTGAGCACAGATCAATGACTCAGTTACCACTCACAAAGTATCAGCTGTACCCCATGCTGCATGCCGACAACCATGTATAAACTACCCATCAGCCATGGCAGTATTGCTATGGCTGATGGGTAGTTTATATATATATATATATATGCCGACAACCAGGTATCAGGTTGCCACCCTGAATTGGCCACATCTATTTCAGCAGCAACATCAGATTCTGATAAACAGGGGACTGGCTTGTAACGCAACAAGACAACATACTGCCTGGTCAGCTTTTCTTAACAAGCAAGGCGTTGTGTTCACAGCAAGCCAGGGTCTTCGGTCGTTGCTCCTTTCCCCGCATGTGTATCCTTGCATTCTGTCATGATGGAGTAACCCCATAGAGCCTGTAGATCTGCACATACAGCAAGACACAATATCAGCAAACAGAGCACAAATACCATACATTATGTAATCACTGTTGCAATGCATTTGATCAGTGATCGACAATGCATGTAAATACTGGTGTATGTTGCTGCGTACATAGAAATGCATATTGTGGCTGCACCACTACAAATCACAAACATTACCAGTCATGGGACCTCTCACCTCTGAAGGGGCCTGAGTCAACAACATATAGTACAATTAATGTATGGATAAATTGATGTCATCAGGAGGTATTGTTGTATTTGTGCTCTGCAAGGAAGGGAGGGAGAAGACAGTTATTCTGTTCAAGTACTACATGTATCAGCAGGGCCTTTGGCATCTTATATGACTGGTACAAGCAAATCCGTAACTGCAGTACTTGCTACATTCAGGCATGAGGAGATGTAGTTGTTGATTAGACATCCAACAGCACTGTCCTACTACCTGTGTCAGCACATGACAGATGTGTGCCCTCCCTGCTACTGCAGTTGCTTCACTGATGCCACAGGATGATAATTGGCTGACATCACCACCCGTCGCAAGATGCTTGGCAAAAGTCAGAGCATACAAGCCGCAGCTGTGTCCATCTGTTTGCCTTGGGATGTCCCTGATGCACTCTTTGGGCCAGCTGCAAGAGTCCAAGAACACGTGCAGTTTGCTGCTGGCTTCGTGCTGTAGGTATTCCCCTAGTGCATTCATCACCTTATATGGATCAGGGTGCTACAAGCAGCAAAACAAACGAACACAACAGACTTAGATCTTGATGTCATGCATACGTGTATACGTGTATTCTACATGCTATTGTACATGTTCTGTCACCAATGCATTCTGGCTGCAGCAAGGCATGTGTAGACATACAAAGGTTGAGGTACAAGCATACCACTCTTCTTGTCCGACAAGACTGGCAGTACACACACGTGATGTCGAAACTCACCAGCAGAGGGTCTATGTACATGATGCGCCTGAGCTGCAGGTCTGCTACCGCCAACACCCAATGTTCTGGCGACATCAGGTGGCAAGGCACAACCAACAACCGGCAGTCAAGTATAGAAGCCTTCAACTGCCCAGCTGCAGTCAATGCGCTGGGATTCGTCCACCTCTTCACAGCAGCGTAGTTGAAGATGCGTCTCTCTTCGGGATTCTTTTGGAAGCCCAGGTACAGCTGCTCCATGAAGTGAGTGTTGAAGATATGCACTGCAGGAGCCAAGCCGGCTACTGACAACTGCATGTTTGTCTGTAAGAGCTGCTGCAAAAATTTATTCATCACTTCATCATTTATCATCTGCCGCGGCATCAAGGTGTTCAAGGAGTTGTAGCAGACGTCTGGCACGGCATCCTCGTTGAGCTCTGCACTTGTCATGCCATTCAGCTGAGAGCGAAGTTGATGATATCGTCCCAACATTTCAGAAGTGGCCTCCCAGAGTTGTAGCTCCTATAGAGGAATATGCGAAACATGTAAAGAAGGGTTAGTCGTGAGGATGAAGTATCTTTCTAAGGTTTGTGGCACATGCAGAATGAACACTCGCAACAGTTGCTTGTTGAGTAAGCTGCCTGTCAGCACGAGATGTAGGATCATGTAGCGTACCTTGTGTGCCTGTTGCCCATGCCCTGACTGTGAAAAGCCCGCCTCACTGCCATCAGGAACTGGTGGCGGGTCCGACTGCTGATGATCCAGTACTTGGTCTGTCGTTGCGGCCACAGAGCCAGCAACATCAACCCCTGATTCCCCAACATAAACACTGTCTACTGCAAACGCAGTTGCTGAGGTTGGATCTTCATTGTCACTATTGCAGTCAATTATTTCCTCCAACTCGCCATCGCTATCAACTGCAACCTGTGCAGACTGCTGCAGCACCTCATCAGCTACTGCTAAGAACTGCTGCTCATCAGGATTGGCTGAGGACTGCAAGCACTTTGTGAATATGCACTCAGCCTTGAGCAGCAGACTCTGTAACCTGGCCTGGCGTTGAGCCACGAGTGCCTGGCAGTGCAGAGCATGTTGCCGTTCAAGTGCAAGACTGTTGTCTTCAAGCTGCTCAAGGTAGTCACCCTGCTGCTGTGCTGCCTGTCGCAGCTGTTGATCTGTTTCATCAATCACAATCTGCAATGTGTGCAACTCTGCCTGGTAGCTGTTCAGCAGCGACAGCATCTCATGAAACACAAGATCCTGTTCAGCTGCTGATGCACGAATGTCCAGGGCAACTACACCCAGACGCTTCTTGAGAGGTCCCAACCCCTCACCAATTGTAACAGCAGCACCAGATGTCCAAGGAGCCTCTCCGTTATACAGCAACAGTTTCAAGCTATGTGCTGCCACTGCTTGCTCCTGTGTGCTGACATTGACTGCCATAGTATCCCAGGAGCCTTGATACCCTGCAACAGCACAGAGCATGATAGAAACAGACAGTACGTTGAATACCTGCCAGAAAGGTACGCAGCAATCAGCAGAGATACATACCAAAGCAGTCCACCAGTGACTTGATATGACATACGGCAGTACAAAAGCCAGGCTCCAAGGCTGTTGCTGACATCCTTGCCATAGCTGTCAACATACCCATGGACCAGGCAAGCATGCAACTCACCATTGACAGAGCCGAATCTGACCCTGGTGGCCTCGACTGCAGTTGCAACCACAGGATCTCTGGTCATGACAGCGTTAAGATGATGACGATGGTGCCGCAGTTGCGCAACCCAGGCCAGTAACTGACTGATGAAGGTATCCATCTTGGACCCCAACTTCTGCAGGTGTCTATCCAACTTCCTGTGCTGCTGCCGCTGAGAACCAATGTGTTGCTGCAGCAAGATACAGTACACATACTGTCGAGACAAGTCACCAAGTGTGCATTGCAGAGTCTGCACTTTGTACACACATAACTCTGCGAGACCCTGCATGAAGCTGCTGCACTGTGGGAGAGCTGCCCATTGCTGCTTATGCAACTTCTCCAGCGAGTCCAACTGGTCCTGCCTGTATCGGATCAAAAGTACAGTGCATGACAGTTACAGATAGAAGGTAGTCAATGTGGTCACATTGTATGCAGCGCACTACTGACTGGGAGTAGAAGCTCACCCCACTCTGTTGTTACATATCATATGATAGCAGCACCGCTTACTTACTTGGCTTTCACAAGAGTGCTCTTTACTTGTTCACCAAGCAGCAACTTGGAGGGCATGATCTGCTCTAGTATCTGAGCTTCTTCAGACTGCTGGAGCAGACCAATAGCTAGAAGCAGCTCTGCCATCTCTGCTCGCCAGGTGAGCTGTATGTGGTTGCTGCTAGGTCCAGTGACCGGTGGTGGTGGCGCCAACATCTGATCAACCTGGCGAAGCATAGCACAGACAGGTTCAGACCTCAGTACATATGTGCAACACATACTGCAAGGCCGTCGCCAAGCAGGATCAAGCACCCTACCCCTGTGCTGCATACCAAGTGGATGGCTTGAAAACATCAACACCCCAGGATCTGTGTGTAAGGAACCATACTTGTGGGATAGCATCAAGTGTTTGACATATATGTGACCTATATAGGTCTATTGGGCATATACAATGGCCAACAGACACACTACCACATGACATACCTCTTCCCGGGTAACGTTGTTCTGCAGCGCCATCTCCACCAACTGCTGCTGTTCTGCAAGTGAAACCTGTTGCTGCAAGATTGCTTTGCTGTACATGGCGACAAGCAGGCGGGGCAGGTCTGCTTCTTTCATCCTTCTCCATGCCAACATCATCACTTCCAGCCACAACTCACGAACAGGCTTTGATGCATACTGCAACACCATACCACTGAGACCCAAAAACCTGTTGAAGATCTCAGGTGGCTCTCCTGCCCCTCTACCTGCTGCCCTAACCTGTTTGAGAGTGTTCTGCTCAATGCACTCGGGGTTGTGCATGTTGATGTGGAAGGGTGGCAATGGCATGGCCATTGCTAATGCCCAAGCCACAACAAGTGCGCTCCATCCACTACGCAACAAGGCAAACTCCTTGAAGTGTGCCTTGAACTTGCAGTTCATGTCATAGAAGCTGATGTAAGGCCACACGTTGTGGATACTGATCAGAATGTGGATCAGGCAGATTGCATAAGCCCATTTCTCCCCGACAGGCATGTTGACAGCTGCTAGGACTGACCGTGCCTGTGCAGCAAGCAATGGATTCTACAATTGACACCTTTTGACAGCGACAACAGCATGCACCCCAGTTTACAGTGTAACATTGGACTGTCAAAGGCAAGATATACACATGTAATGCTCCAGACTGCTATCCTGCAGCAGGCCGATACTGTCCTCAGCAGCATCAGGACGTCATGACAAGCACATATGCTTCAGAGTGGGGGTGGTGGCATTCACCTACAGAACATGGCAACTATGCCACTGATGTCATAAACTCTGGACGTCCTGTTGAGCTGCTTGTCGGCATCGAAATCGTTACATGCACTTGTCACAGCTGTACTGCGACCAGCAAACTTGGTGAACTGGCTTGCATATTCATCAGGAACTATCCTGACCCTCGCTGGGTTGTCATGTAATGTGGAGATACCTAGCGAGCACACAACAAATGGTTAGCATGTGTGTTTTGTTACAGCATTAAGATGTGACATGAGGTGCATGCTGATCCAGAAGTGATGCAAAGTACAACTAGATGAACCCAATGCCGATCACTGCAAGAAAGCTCTGTGCATGGTCTCATGATTTGCCATTGCACTTACCAGCTTTGGCAAAGTGTGCCACCCTTCTCAACCCATCAAAGTAAATGCTGTGGATTATGAGCGCTCCACTGTATGGCTTAAACACCTGTAGAGGGTTACTGTTGAGCTTGTCCAGAGATGCATACCATTCAGCAGGTCTCGAGCGTGCAGGCAGGAATGAGCCTCCCAAGCCCCGAATGTCGTGATCATCGCGCACATGTGCACCTTGGGGCACATCTTCATTGAATGAGACAATATCGCGAGCAAGGCCAGTTGCAGCATTGAACCTGTTGTCGTTAGCAGGATCAGGGACATTGCTATGATGCAGAGGCACTGCTGTAGCTGCAGCATCACTAGTATCGTCTGAACCCATGCAGCTTGCTGAGACTGCTGCATGCACTGCTGAATCTGCAGCAGAAACTGCATCTCGTCCTGCAGAGCCATCTACTGCACTGTGAAGCAGTGGTATGTTTGGTAGATCCACAACAACACCCTGTTGTACCAGATACTCTTTGTGACCTTGTCTGCAGACATGACAACAGGACAGCAGGCCCTCAGGCGGCAGTCCTGCTGTTGTTGGATCTGACTCTGTCATGTGCAATGCCGCATACTGGTTTAAGCACGTGTTGAGGCTGCGCTCGAACTGAGTGTCAGAAACTCTGGTGTCCCATGCCTTGCTATTCGTCATATGCTGCCTCAGTGCTGCTGCTGCTCTGCCCAAGCCCATGCGAGGCTGGTGCTGCCTGGTAATAAGTAGGTGCTCCAATAAGTCGAGACGGAACCAGAGGATGGGTACCTTGCTTGAGCCACTGCTCTTCAAGGGACTGACAGCATTTACTGGACTGCTTGGGAAGCATCCAGCCTGGAATGGGTGTAGGTTGAAATGGCCTTTGTCACACCTGAAGAACCAAAGTACCTGCAGAAAGTCAGTATGTCATACAAACATTCGTCCCAACCACTGATAGATGCTCAACATGGCCCTAGTCTGTTATATAATCGAATAGAGACTGATAGACCAATTGATGATCTGCAGTGGCTTCATGCTCCCTATACAGTCGAGACCATGCATGCTCTTACCTGCTACATGCCATCACAGGCACCATCACACTGATGAGAGCAGTAAACGTCACCACCAGGACTTCAACTTCCCGAACAACAGAAGCTGCAGCATCTGGGCGTTCATCATACACCTTGATGCCACATGAAGGACACCCAGCAGTACGGGCCTGCTGGTGTATGTGTTGTCACAAGCAATTCAACAGAGCATCATCCAAAAGCTGCAAGCTGGTGCGAAGCAACATCTCCATCGAAGATGTGGGTTGTCCTTTATGAAACAGTTGCCAATTACTGGCTTCCCGTGCCCGTACTTCAGCTGTGGTTCTGATAGTGCCCAGTTGCATGGGTTTGACTGCATAACGCCCAACTACACCACCTGCAGCTGCTGCTGTGTCTACAGAACCAGCTGCATATGTGAACGGTACATCAGATGGTACAAAGACACCATCGGACTGTTCGACATCACTGCCATCAGGTGCTATGCTGCTTGGGTCACCAAGGTCATTGTCACCGCCGTATGTGGCCTCTACTGGCGCATCCTGACATTGTACTGATGCTGAACGAGCAGCTGCAGGTTGCCTCCGTTGCTGATGATTGGGTCTGTAAGTGGCACTGGTAGCAGGCTGGTAAACATAACGCAACAGCATGTTCTTTATTGAATGGGAATTGCGCTTGCGATTGGGTGCCTTAGGCTTGACTACATAACGCCTGACACAATGCTGACCAGTCTGCATCTGCTGTGCTCCAAACAAGAGACCCTTGCCAAAGGAACTCGTGGCACTGGCTGAATAGGCGCTTGCTGTTGACAGGTATCCTTCTTGCTGCGGTTGCTGCTGTGTTGCTTGCTGGAAGAGAGTGTGCTCATCGTCATCCTGCTGCTGTTGACACATGCAGTCTGGCTGCTCCTGCTGCTGCTGCTGTGCTCCTAGTTGGCTTGGATTGTGTTCTGTGTCCTGCTGCTGCTGTTGCCACATGCTCTGTAGCTGCTGCTGCTGAACCGTTTGGTGAATGGGAGTGTGCTCATCATTCTGCTGCTGTTGTTGCCACATACAGTCTGGCTGCTGCTGCTGCTGTTGAGCTGCTTGTTGGCTTGAATTGTGGTCAGTGTCCTGCTGCTGCTGTTGAGACATGCAGCCTGGCTGCTCATGCTGCTGCTGCAGTGCTTCTGGTTGGCTTGGACTGTGTTCTGTGTCCTGCTGCTGCTGCTGTGGCCACATGCTCTGTGGCTGCTGCTGCTGCAGTGCTTCTGGTTGGCTTGATTTGTGTTCTGTGTCCTGCTGCTGTTGTTGCCACATGCTCTGTGGCGCCGGCGGTTGTTGCTGCTGCTGCTGTACTGCTTGCTGATAGAGATTGTGCTCATCGTCCTGCTGCTGCTGTTTACACATGCAGTCTGGCGGCGGCGGCTGCTGCTGCTGCTGCAATGCAACCTGTTGACTTGATTCGTATCCATAGACTTGTCGCTGCCGTTGCCACAAGCCAGCCTGCTGCTGTTGCTGCTGCTGCTGCTGCTGCTTTGATTGCGGTTGATGTTGCTCTTGCTGTTGTATGTACAACAGGAAACGAGCAGCAGACACATCAACCAACTGATGCTGGCAATCGTCATTGTTACAGTAAACAATGCCTTCATCAGGACGGTAGTCATGCTGTGGTTGGCCCTGAAAGCCACAGTGCGAGCACTTGGGCCATTCGCCACCGGCTAGCTTTCGCAAATCATCTAATGCCAAGTGCTGCAGCCATACGTTGCCTGGCTGCTGCAACCGGTCACTGTCGATCGTGCATGAGTTGCC
>JARWLF010001961.1:0-11114 GCA_029853055.1 Scenedesmus sp. KT-U
GCGGCGTCGAGGACGAGCAGGAACGAGCGGCGCGTGCGCGTGTCGAGGACGACGCTGAGCAGCACCCCGTCGTCCTCCCCGCGCCCGCCCGGCCGCGCCACGAAGATCGGCTCGCCGGGATAAGTGCCGGGCTCGTGCCAGAGCCGCGCGTTGCCGCCCTTCTCCTCCGAGAGGTCGATGCGCGCGAGCGTGTCGAGGAAGGCCCCCGGCGCCGAGGCGCTCGCGCCCCAGACGATCCGGTAGGGCTCGCCCGCGCGCCGCTCGTAATCGATCCGCGGCAGCTCGATCGGCGTGTCGGAGAGGACGCGGACGTCCGGCTCGCCCCCGTCGGTCGGCAGCGTCAGCCGCACGAGCCGGCCCGCGATCGTGGGCGGCGCCTCGCGGCGCAGCCGCTCGAGATAGAGTTCGTCGATCACGCGCGCATCGTCGTAGGCGACGAGGTCGACGACGAGCGCGCGCTCCGCTTCGAAGGCGTTGACGTGGTGGAAGGAGAACAGAGCCGGCAGCCGCCAGACGCCGCGCGCGGCGCCCGTCTCCTTGTCGAAGGCCCGCACCAGCGTGCCGCGCTCCGGGCGCCAGCGGAAATTCTGGATGAAGGGCGCGTTGACGAGCATCATCAGGAGCGGATCGACGACGAGCGGCCCCTCGACGAGGACGAGGCTCTTCGCGCTCATGCCGAAGCTGTGCATGTAGGCCGGGCGCTCGACGGGGATCTCGACGAGCGTCCGCTCCTGCATCCCCTCCCGCACGATCAGCCGGTAGACGCTGCGGCGGCCGAAGCGGGTGAGATAGGTGTAGGCGCGCGCGCCGTCGCGATGGGGGTGGGCGGTCGTCGTCGCGCGGTCGACGTCCGCCTCGTAGATGTGGTTGCCGAGCGTCTCGAGCGTGTCGGGGTCGAAGACGACCGGCAGGCGCGTCTCGGTGAGCGCCACCACCGCCTCGCCGATCCGGTCGATCGCCACGACGCCGTTGTCCGTCGGGGGCGCGCCGAGCATCACCGCCATCGTGCGCCCGAACAGCGTGCGGCAGGGGTCGGTCGCGAACTCGCCGCGGCTGATGCCGCCGCGCGCCTTCGCCTCCTCGAAGGAGGCCGAGCGGAGGAAGCGGCTCGCATAGGTCACCCGCCCGCCCGCGATGTCGAAGCGGTGGAGCATGGCGAGGCCGTCGAACCAGTGGCGATAGCTCTGCGCGCCGACCTCGAAGCGCGCGGGCGCGACGCGCAGGAGCGTGCCGGCGAGCCACGGGGGCAGATCGCCGCGAACCGCGATCTCGAGCGCGTCCACCTCGCGCACCGCGCTTCGGAGGCCGATCGCCCACGGCGCCTCGTCGATCCCGCTCGTCATGCCGCCGGCCTCCACCTCGATCGATCGTCGCACGGCCGGTGCGGCGCCGACAATGCGACGTCCCCGCCCCCCCGCTGCACGACGCGCCGGACCCGCGGGAGTTCACGAGAAGATGCGCGACCCGGACGCGCCGCGCCGCATGCGGAGGCGCCCGCCTTCTCCTGCCCCTCGGGGGCGATGGAGCGCACCTATGTCCGTATCCGCACTCGATCGACGTCGTCGAGGGCCGCGCTTGTCCTTCCCCCTTGGGGGAAGGTGGCCCGACGCCGAAGGCGGCGGGTCGGATGGGGGTCGTCGAGGTGGCACACGCACGTCACGTCCTGCACGACCCGAACCCCCTAAACCTCGGGGGTGTCCAGACCGGAGACATCGTGGCACCCCCGGCACGCTTCACCCGACGACCCCCATCCGTCTCCGGGCTCCGCCCGGAGCCACCTTCCCCCAAGGGGGAAGGACAAGAGCGCCTCTCCTCTAGGCCGATGACATGCGAAGACGACGTTGCGTGCTTTCGTAGCCGTGAGGAGGGAGACAGGCCCGCCACCGGATCCCTGCCGCTTGATGACGCCCCCGCGCGCCCTCTATCTGGAGCGGCGTCCATGATCCGAGGGGGGAGGGGCATGCCCGATCCGCGCGCGACACCCGCCTTCGCCGACGATCTCGCGGGCACGCTCGCCCATGCCTGGGCCTGCCTGTCGCGCGGGGTGGCGGACCGGCGCGGCTTCTTCCACACGATCGGCGTCGCGACGATCGGGCGCGACGGGCGCCCGCGCCTGCGCACGGTCGTGCTGCGCGCGGTCGAGCCGTCGGCGGCGCGGCTGCGCTTCCACACGGATGCGCGCGCCGACAAGATCGCCGAGCTCGCCGCCGACCCGCGCATCGCGCTCCACGGCTACGATCCCGGCGGCAAGCTCCAGATCCGCATCGAGGGCCGCGCTTTCGTCCACGGCGCGGACGCGGTCGCCGATGCCGCCTGGGCCGCCTCGCGCCCGATGAGCCGGGATTGCTACGGGACGCGTCCCGCGCCCGGCACGCCCCTCTCCGCCCCCGACGCCTTCGCGCTTCCCGCCGACGAGGCCGAGCGCGCGGCGGGCCGCGTGCATTTCCGCGCGGTGACCGTCGCCGTGGAGACGATCGAGACCCTCTACCTCGCCCATTGCGGCCACCGCCGCGCCCGCTTCGACATCCGCACCCGCGAGGCCGCGTGGCTCGTGCCGTGACCTCGGCCGCTTACGGGAGGCTCAGCGCAGAGGCGTGGACTTGTCTTAAGGGCGCGCTTATCCATCGTTCGGAGCAAAGACCTGCGACGGATTGACGCGACGCGCTGCTTTCTTTATAGAAAAGAAGAGGTGAGGAGTATCCATTCCGGCCAGCTTGTTCAGGAGCATTCGCAGAGATCGCGCGGCTGCTCCGATGAACTCGGAGCAGAAAGAGTTCTCCGCGCATCTGGCGGCGATAGCGTGGGATCATTGGGCAAATGACTCCTGACCAAAGAACGTATTACGAATATATACTGTCAATCATGCTGAAAACTCGTGATGCTCGCTTTACCGCATCACATAGACTTGCAATGGAGAATGGCTTTTCGATCGTAATAGTTGTGCTTCTTTCCACATATATTCTATCACTCAGCGTGGCACTCTTAGTGTTTGATGATCAGATCCAAGATATTTCAGCGCGCTATCTTGGTGTGTTAATCTCAACAGCATCTGCTATGATTCTTGGATTGTCCATCTTGGACTATGCGGCTGATCGAGGCACGAAAGCTGACAGATTACAGAGAAACGCCCTTCGAATCACTCGCACAATGCGTCGCATTGAGCGAGAGCTTAAAAAGCAGAGTCCAAACATCGGTTTGATTGATCAATACTGTGAGGAATACGAAACCGAGAACAATGAAAACGGAATGAATCATCACCCAATCGACTACAAGATTAGCCTCTACCGCCGCCTGCCTGCTAATTCAATACCCAACTATCTTCGGAAGTATATCCTCCGCAGTGTTTTCATGTGCGCTGCATTGTTGCGCGCCATATGGCTGGCGTTGTTTTCCACTCTAGTTATTTTTGCAGTCACCGCGTGGATCTTGCTATCGCCGCCCGCAGGGTAAGGTCACTCAATCCGGCAGCGCCTCCTCGAACAGGACCGGCTCGCCGAGCGAGGGCGCGGCGAGGTCGCCGTCCCACATCACCACGTTCCCGCGCACGATCGTGCCGATCGGCCAGCCGGTGACCTCGCGGCCGTCGAAGGGCGTCCAGCCGCAGCGCGAGGCGATCCAGGCATTGGTGATCGTCTCGCGCCGCGCGAGGTCCACCACCGTGAAATCCGCGTCGTAGCCGAGCGCGATGCGCCCCTTGCGGGCGATGCCGAACAACCGCTTCGGCCCCGCGCTCGTGAGGTCGACGAAGCGCTCGAGCGTGAGGCGGCCCTGCGCGACGTGGTCGAGCATGATCGGCACGAGCGTCTGCACGCCGGTCATGCCGGACGGCGTCGCCGGATAGACCTTGTCCTTCTCCTCGCGCGTGTGGGGCGCGTGGTCGGAGCCGAGCACGTCCACCACCCCGTCGCGGATGCCGGCCCAGATGCCCTCCTGGTGGTCGATCTCCCGCACCGGCGGGTTCATCTGCGCGTAGGCGCCGAGCCGCTCGTAGCATTCGGGCGCCACGAGGGTGAGGTGGTTGGGGGTCGCCTCGCAGGTCGCGACGTCCTTGTGGCGCGCGAGATAGGCGATCTCCTCCTTCGTCGTGATGTGCAGGACGTGGATGCGGGCGCGGGCGCGCCGCGCGATCCCGACGAGGCGCTGCGTCGCCTTGAGCGCGACCTCCGGCGAGCGCCAGACGGGATGCGAGCGCGGATCGCCTTCGACGCGCAGGTGCTTGCGCGCGCGCAGCATCTCCTCGTCCTCGGCATGGAAGGCGGCGCGGCGGCGGATGCGGCGCAGGATCTCGTAGACGCCGTCGTCGTCCTCGACGAGCAGCGAGCCCGTCGAGGACCCCATGAACACCTTCACGCCCGCCGCCCCCGGCAGCCGCTCGAGATACGGCAGCGCCTCGACATTGTCGTGCGTGCCGCCGACCCAGAAGGCGAAATCGCAATGCATGCGGTGGCGCGCGCGCGCGATCTTGTCGTCGAGCGCGCCCTCGGTCGTCGTCTGCGGATCGGTGTTTGGCATCTCGAAGACGGTGGTGACGCCGCCCATCACCGCCGCGCGGGCGCCGGTCTCCAGATCTTCCTTGTGCTCGAGCCCCGGCTCGCGGAAATGGACCTGGCTGTCGATGACGCCCGGCAGCACGTGCAGCCCCCGGCAATCGATGCGCCGGCCCGCATCCGCACGGGCGAGGTCGCCGAGCGCGACGATCCGCCCCTCGCGCACGCCGACATCGCAGAGATGGACGCCGTCCTGGTTCACCACGGTGCCGCCGGACAGGATCAGATCGTAGGTCTCGGGCATCTCTCGCCTCCCTCGCGCGTCGCAGGCCTCGCCCGCGTCGAATGGACCGAAACGCGCGCCGTGTCGAGGGGGAGCCCGCGGCGCGATGGTTGACGGGCGTTAAGGCTTCGCCTGCGACGCCCTGACGCAGCCTCCTGGAAATCTTAAACGATCCACGGGTGCGGCGCGGGTAGATTCTCGGGACAGAGAAAACGCGTGGACGGCGCTCGCAAGGCCGGGGGGAAGACATGGGAATGCTCGCACGCTTTCGCATCACGACGAAGGTCTTGGCCGTCGTCGTCATGCTCGGCCTCGTCGCCGGCGGGATCGCGCTCGCCGCGGCGCTCTCGCTGCGCGGGCTCGCCGAGGCGACCGAATACATGGAGAAGCGCGCCGGGCAGGCGCTGCTCGCGCTCGAGATCAACGCGAACGTCATCGCGCTGTCGCGCGAGCAATACCGTTTCCTCGCCGATCGCGAGGGCAACCAGCGCGCCGCGATCGGTGCGGCGATCGCCCGCGAGGTGGAGGTTCTCGAAGAGCGGCTCGGGCGGCTGATCGCGCAGGTGGATGCGCAGGATCGGCCGGCGCTCGATCGCGCGCGCAGCGACATCGACGTCTACGAGCAAGGGCTCGAGGCGATGAAGGCGGCTGGCGCCCTCGCTTCGGGCGATGCGGAGATGAGCACGCTCGCGGCCCTCGCCGCGCGCAATTCCGAGCTGGCGGCGGATCTGCGTCGTCAGATGAACGGCATCGCTCGCGATATCCGGGCGAGCGTCGACGCCGCGGCGGCGGATGCGGACGCGACCTATCGTGCGGCGAGCCTTCTCATCGGCCTCGTCGCGGGCATCGGCATCGCGACGGGCCTCGCGCTCGCCGCCGCGGTCGCGCATCTGGGCATCAAGAAGCCGCTCTCTCGCATGGTGGGCGTGCTCGAGCGACTCGCGCGCGGCGAGTTCGAAACGCAGGTTCCGGGCACCGAGCGTGGCGACGAGGTCGGCGACGTCGCCCGCGCGGCCCTCGTCTTCAAGGAGAACGGCTTGGAGGCCGAGCGTCTGCGCGCCGAGAGCGCGCAGGCGCAGGCCGCCCGCGCGAAGCGGCAGGCCGCGATCGAGGAGGCGATCGCCGGCTTCGAGGCCGCCGCCGCCTCCGTGACGCAGGCGCTCGCGCGCTCATCGAGCGAGTTGACGGACGCCGCCGGCGCCATGAGCGCGACGGCCGAGGAGACGACGAGCCAGGCGACCGCCGTCGCCGCCGCCTCCGAACAAGCGGCCTCGAACGTCGAGACGGTCGCCGCCGCGACGACCGAGCTCGCCGCGACCGTGCAGGAGGTCGGACGGCAGGTCTCGCAGACGGCGACCCTCGCCGGCGGGGCGGCGACCCAGGCCGGCGAGACGGTCGCCAAGGTGGCGCGCCTCAACGAGGCGGCGAGCCGGATCGGGGACATCGTCGGGCTGATCCAGCAGATCGCCGAGCAGACGAACCTGCTCGCCCTCAACGCGACCATCGAGGCTGCGCGCGCCGGCGAGGCCGGCAAGGGCTTTGCCGTCGTCGCCTCGGAGGTGAAGACGCTTGCCGCCCAGACGGCGCGGGCGACCGAGGAGATCGCTGGCCAGATCCGCGCGATCCAGGACACGACCGGGGACGCGGCCGGCGCGATCTCCACGATCGCCGAGGCGATCCGCACGCTCGACGGCTACGCGACCGCGATCGCCGCCGCGGTCGAGGAGCAGAACGCCGCGACGAGCGAGATCGCGCGCAACGTCACCGAGGCCGCGACCGGCACCAACGAGGTCTCCGCCAACATTTCGGGCGTGCGCGAGGCGGCCGCGACGACGGGCAGCGCCGCCGCCCAGATCCGCGCCACCGCCGGCGGCGTCGACGCGCAGGCCCGCGAATTGTCGGCGAGGATCGAGGCCTTCCTCGGCGCGGTGCGGGCGGCGTGATCTCCGCCCGCTTGACTTCGTCGCACGGGCTCTCCATCCCTGGCCACGCCATCGCCCGACGAGAGAGCCCGCGCCCGATGACCGACCTGCCTCCCCACATGGACCCCAAGCGCTCCTTCCAGGCGCTGATCCTGACGCTGCAGCGCTTCTGGGCGGACAAGGGCTGCGTCGTGCTCCAGCCCTACGATCTCGAGGTCGGCGCGGGCACCTTCCATCCGGCGACGACGCTGCGCGCGCTCGGCCCGCGGCCCTGGAACGCGGCCTTCGTGCAGCCCTCGCGGCGCCCCAAGGACGGGCGCTACGGCGAGAACCCGAACCGGTTGCAGCACTATTACCAGTTCCAGGTGATCCTGAAGCCGAGCCCGCCCGACATCCAGGAGCTCTACCTCGCCTCGCTCGCGGCGATCGGCATCGACATGCGCGTCCACGACGTGCGCTTCGTCGAAGACGATTGGGAGAGCCCGACGCTCGGCGCCTGGGGGCTCGGCTGGGAATGCTGGTGCGACGGCATGGAGGTGAGCCAGTTCACCTACTTTCAGCAGGTGCTCGGCTTCGAATGCGCGCCGGTCTCGGGCGAGCTGACCTACGGTCTCGAGCGGCTGGCGATGTACGTGCAGGGCGTCGAGAACGTCTACGATCTGAATTTCAACGGCCGCGACGGCGCCGAGCGGGTCACCTACGGCGACGTCTTCCTGCAGGCCGAGAAGGAATATTCCCGGCACAATTTCGAGCATTCGGACGTCGAGATGCTGTTCCGGCATTTCCGCGACGCCGAGAACGCCTGCCGGGCCTATCTCGAGGCCGGCGACCGGGGCGAGACGCACGCCATGGTGCTGCCCGCCTACGACCAGTGCCTCAAGGCCTCGCACGCCTTCAACCTGCTCGACGCGCGCGGCGTGATCTCGGTGACGGAGCGGCAGAGCTACATCCTGCGCGTGCGCGAGCTCGCCAAGGCCTGCGGCGCCGCCTGGCTGCGGACACCCGCCGGCAGCGCGCCGGCTTGACGCCTCGCCGCAAAGCAAAAGGCCGGGCGCGGGCCCGGCCTCTCAAGGCGACGCCTCGCGCGAGGCGCCGGGCTCACTGCACCAGGCGCGGGCCGCCCATGGGCACGCCGTCGGTCTCGGACAGGATGCCGAGCCGGCGCGCGACTTCGGTGTAGGCCTCGATGAGGCCGCCCATGTCGCGACGGAAGCGGTCCTTGTCGAGCTTCTCGGCGGACTTCATGTCCCAGAGCCGGCACGAATCGGGGGAGATCTCGTCGGCGACGACGATGCGCATCATCTCGCCCTCCCAGAGCCGGCCGCACTCCATCTTGAAGTCGACGAGGCGGATGCCGACGCCGAGGAAGAGACCCGACAGGAAGTCGTTCACCCGGATGGCGAGCGCCATGATGTCGTCGATCTCCTGCGGCGTCGCCCAGCCGAAGGCGGTGATGTGCTCTTCCGACACCATCGGGTCGTCGAGCTTGTCGTTCTTGTAGTAGAATTCGATGATCGAGCGGGGCAGCTGCGTGCCCTCTTCGAGGCCCAGCCGCTTGGCGAGGGAGCCGGCCGCGACGTTGCGGACGACGACCTCGAGCGGAATCACCTCCACCTCGCGGATCAACTGCTCGCGCATGTTGAGCCGCCGGATGAAGTGCGTGGGCACGCCGATGTCATTGAGGTGCTGGAACACGAACTCGCTGATGCGGTTGTTCAGCACGCCCTTGCCGTCGATCACCTCGTGCTTCTTCGCGTTGAAAGCTGTCGCGTCGTCCTTGAAGTGCGCGATCAGCGTACCGGGCTCCGGCCCCTCGAAGAGGACCTTCGCCTTGCCCTCGTAGATCCGACGGCGGCGATTCATGGGCGTGTACCGTGGCTTGTGGAAATCCATGGGAAGGACTCGAGGCTCCTTGCTCTCGAACGCGCCCGCCCCTGGGGAGGGAACGGAAGCGGTCGAGCGGCATCGACGAGGCCGCCCGCTCGCGGGGCAACCTATCCGAAGACATGGGGAGACACAACGCGCGTTTCATCCCCGCGCCGGCTCTTCCCCCGCTTGCGTGAACGAAGTGCCGCACGCGTGCGAAACGCCACGCTCGGCGGGTGGCGCGGGGCGCCGCGTCTCGCTATATCGCCGATGACGGGCCGATGCGAGCCCGTCGTGCACGAGACTGCCGAGGGGTGACGACAGCCATGACCACGTTCGACGAGCGCGAAGCAGCCTTCGAGAAGAAGTTCGCCCACGACGAGGAGCTGCGCTTCAAGTCGATGGCGCGCCGCAACCGCATGCTGGGCCGGAGGAATATTCCCGCGCCGTCGTCCGCGCCAATCTCGCCGGCCCCGGCGACGCGGCCGTGTTCGAGAAGGTCCGCGGCGATCTGCCGGCCTCGATCTCGGACGCCGACATCCACGCCAAGATGGGCGAGCTCCTCGCCGTGGCGGTGCGCGAGGTCGAGGGCGAGCGCAAGTGATCCGCGCAAAATCCGCGGATGCGATCGCGGATTGATCCAGCGCAAGGCGCGCCGTGACGCGGCGCGTCAGGCTCTCACGCGCGATCGCCACGATCGAGGCAGGGGGAGCCCGTCATGAAAGCGTTGATCTCGCGGCTCGAGGCCGCCGCCGCCCGCCCCGATCTGATGGCGGAGATGATGGACCGCCTGGGGCTCGATGCGCAGGCGCTGATCGAGGACGGGCGTGCGCTCGATCTCGCGCTCGCCGTCCGCCGCTGCGCCGGCTGCACCGCGGAGGAGCCCTGCAAGAGCTTCCTCGCGCAGACCGAGCACGCCGAGCACGCGCCGGGCTTCTGCGCCAACGCCCCGTTCTTCGAGGCCGTCCGCGAGGGCTGACCCCGCGCTCACGCCTCCTCCAGCGGGCGCCAGCGATGGAGCACGCGGCCGCTGCCGCGCTCCATCGCCCAGACATGGCCCTGCCGCTTCTGATCGAGCGCGCGGTCGATGGGCACGCCGAGGCGATGGCACAGGAGCAGCGTCCCGACGCCGCCATGCGCCACGATCGCGATATCGCCCGCCGGCGCGCGCGCCAGCACGTCCGCCAGGGCGGCGACGATGCGCGCCTGCGCGTCGACCGCCCGCTCCCAGCCGCGCACGCTCTCCTGCGGCCGCGCGAAGAACGCGTCGGCCAGCGCCTCGAACTCGGAAGGCGGCAGGAAGCCGGTCGCGCTGCGATCGTTCTCGCCGAGGGCGGCATTCACCCCGACCGGCAGGCCGTGGCGCGCGGCGAGCAGCCCCGCCGCCTCGATGGCCTTGGTCTCGCTCGAGGCCCATACGGATGCGAGCCCCGCCAGCGCCGGCCGCTCCGCGAGAGCCCGCATCCGCGCGATGCCCACCTCCGAGAGCCGCCATCGCGGCACCGGGATCGCCGGATCGACGACGACCTCCGGGTGGGACACGAAGAAGACTCGGGCCATGCGGACTTGGGCCATACGGACTTCGGCCAGGACTTGGGCCATGCGAAACGACTTCTCTAAGCCGCCGCGCGCTCCTGCGCCCGCGTCATGCGGGCGAAGCGGCCGTCGGCGGCGAGGAGGGCGGACCAGCTGCCGCTCTCGACGATGCGGCCCTCGTGGAAGACGAGGATACGGTCCGCGTTGCGGATCGTCGAGAGGCGGTGGGCGATCACGATCACGGTGCGGTCCCGCCGCACTGCCTCGAGCGCCTCCTGCAGGCGGCGCTCGGTCTCGACGTCGAGCGCGCTCGTCGCTTCGTCGAGGATCAGGACGGGCGGGTCCTTGAGGAGCGCGCGCGCGACCGCGAGGCGCTGCCGCTCGCCGCCCGAGAGCGAGCGTCCGCGCTCGCCGACGATCGTGTCGAGCCCCTGCGGCAGGCGGGCGAGGAAGGGGCCGGCCTGGGCGCGCTCCATCGCCGCGACGAGCTCGGCATCGCTCGCCTCCGCGCGGCCGACGAGGAGGTTCTCGCGAATCGTGCGCGCGAACAGCATCGGCTCCTGGAACACGACGCCGACATTGCGCCTGAGCGACGAGAGCGCGATGTCGCGCGCGTCGATCCCGTCGAGGAGGACGCGCCCGGCGGTCGGGTCGAAGGCGCGGTGCAGGAGCCCCGCCGTCGTCGACTTGCCCGACCCCGTCTCCCCGACGAGCGCGACGGTCTCGCCGGGCGCGATCGCGAAGGAGAGCCCGTGCACGGCCGCGCGCGCGCCGTCGTAGGAATAGGACACGTCCTCGAACACGATCGCGCCCGACAGGCGGGAGACCGCGCGCGCGCTCGGCCGATCGCGCACCTCGGGCTCGGCGTCGCGGATCGCGAACAGCTCGGCGATCTTCGGCGCCTGCAGGAGAAGGCCGTTGGCGAACACGACGAGCGCGTCGAGCCGCGCGATGACCAGGGTCGCGAGCCCGATGAAGGTGACGATCTCGCCGATGCTCGCGAGCCCGCGCACGAACAGG